>PVJO010007573.1:0-80962 GCA_004026905.1 Hystrix cristata
ACTTTTAATAAATGCTTGTTGAATATTCTGGTTAAAGTCATTTTCTCACTATTGCCCTTTTTAGGCAAGAAATGAAGGCAAAAGTACAGTAGTTCAGTTCTCTGTCCAATAGTCTAAATTACTTAGAATGTAAAACCAACATTTAGCTGTACTATCCAACATTCTGGGTTAGTATTCTTTGCCTTCCATAAACATTACCTCTAAAAATATTCGCAACAGCCTTGGCTTTTCTGAAATTCAAAACAGGAAGCCCCTATAGTCTCTAAGCTGTGTTTATTCACCTCCAAACCCTATACTGGAATCCACCATTACTATTTTGCAATTAACATCTTTTTGTTCGATGAGCTCTGACATTTTTGAAAATGGTTTCCTGCCTAAGCTAGAGACATCCTGTTATTCTTAATAATATTCCATGCCACCTAAATATTAAAGTGTCTTGAACTCACAGGGAAAGAACCATTCATAGCCTGTAACTTGTACTTCGATTTTTGCAAAAAGGGACACTTCACAGATGTGCTTTCTAATTTCCTTTTAAACAGGATTCTTGGTTTTGCTTTTGATGAGGTCTTGGTTTTGTTTGATTCAGTGTTTTCAATAAGGCACATAACTTGTGCTTATTTAATTTGCTCTTATTTCTGTTTTGAACACACAGATGGAGAATGAAAAGGATCACGACGCCAAAGAGCCAGAAGATCCCAGTGGACATGACGTTGGGAGAAAAGGGACAGAACCTCAAGGTCAGGGGACAGCGGCGACAAGGCCATGTCCTAATGAAGCTGAAGGGACTGGGGTGTAATTCTCTGCAAAATAACAGGACTCAGCCCCAAAAGGGGAAGAAAAACTTATTTTAAGAAACAGATCAAATGGTAGGTAAAAATAGCCAAATGTGAAACAGAAGAACCTGCTATTTTGACGCTTGTGGGTCATGGGATGCCTCGAAGTGTAGCTATTGCAATGGCATGGATATAATCATTCATGATTTGTTTTAGTATTTTACTTTCTACCCCCTTTCTCCTTATCAACAGTTCTGAGATGCACTCATGAATGCTATATTTCTGGGGGAAATAAGTTCAAGTGTTAACTAGCTCACCAGGCATGATGGTACATACCTGTAATGGCAGCTACTTGGGAGACTGAGGCAGGAGGATTATATGTTTGGGGACAGCCTGGGCAACTTAGTTAGATCCTATCTCAAAGGAAAAAGAAGGAAGAGGAGGAAAAGGAGAAGAAGAAGAATGAAGTGTAGGAAGGAGGAGGAGGAAGAGTGGGAAGGAGAGGCGAACAAGGAAGGCATATAGCTCAGTGCAAGGTCCTGCTCCAATGCCCACATGGGGGTGAGGGGGAGAATCAAACAGCCCAAATCTTCATCTCGAATCATTGTTTCAGGATGTCGGCTGCAGGAAGAGATCATCCTTACTCTTTCCACAGTGGGTACAACGCTAGATGAGTATCTGGAGAAGGAAAAGCAGCTACCCTCTGTGTACAAGACCTCAGTCAGATTATTTGCCCTTCCAGATTTTACTTCCTTTAACTGTAATACAGGGACAATAACAAAACTTAAATGATGTTTAGGAACACAAATAACAATAGCCAAGTGATGCCAGATTCCGGGCTCTGTTCAGCCCTTTACATGAATGAGTTTACTTAATCCCCACGAAGCCCTATGACATCAGTATCATGCTATCCAAATGCTATACAGAGCCAAGCACAGAGATCCGAGATCCAGGCCGTTTGCTCACAGCCATGCAATGGTGTAAGCAGTGCCAGAGAGCACACACTTGCTCACTACTGATTTCTCTAAGCATATAGTAAATGCTCAGTAAAGGATTGTTATTGCTGGTGTTTTTATAGGGAAGACAGAACATGATTTCTTTTCTTTTCTTTTTTTTTTTTTTTTGGTGCCAGGGATCGAACTCAGGGCCTTGCACTTGCTAAGTGAGCACTCTAACCACTAAGCTAAATTCCCACCCAATTATTTCTTACACTTAAGCAGACTCTGTCACAAATTGCTGCCTAGAGATTCTTGATGGGAGGAAAATCAGAATTCATAAAATAAAAACTTTAAAAATAATGGGATTGCTGGGCATGGTAGACCACACTTGTAATCCCAGCACTCTGGGAGGCTGAGGCAGGAGGTTTGCAAGTTTGAGCCCAGCTGGGGCAACTTAGTGAGACCCTGTCTCAAAATTAGAAAAATAAAGCTGAGGGTAGTGGTGCACACACATAGGAGGCTGAGGCAGGAAGATCACTGTGAGTTTGCTAGTTTGGGTCACAAAGTGAGTTCAAGGCCAGCCTAAAAAAGTAAAAAAGAAGGAAAGCAAGCAAGCACTGGGGATGTATCTGACTGCAAAAGCTGTGGATTCAATCCTCAGTGCCGATAATAACAACAATGACAATAATAATAATAATAGAATCAATTACATCTTTAGATTATACACCCATGATTTACAGTTGGGCTAAAATGACAGGTCATTTCAGTCAAAACGGACACACAAACAGACAGACATCCCCTGCTTTGTTAAGTGAAAATGGTAGATCAAGATAACTGCTTGACTAAAATCGATTGTTTAACTCCATGTAAAGTAATCAACCAGTCAGCTCCATGAACTGCTGAGCTTTCTACTATGACTTTGTGGCTCTTCCGGGTATAAGACAGAGTTAAAACATCAAACTTGCTCTTTAAATCAATAAGCGGAGTTGGTAAACAGATCACATCAGAGAAATGGCTGTTTCTTCTACCTATGTGCTTTTATGTTGCGAATCCATCACTTGTGCTGATGCTTAAGGGGCCTGCCGGTGAGCCCCCGCCTTGCTGGCTGTCAGAGAGCCTGGAGAGGGCTGTTCCTGCCACTGCCCCTAGGCGAGGGGATGAAAATGACAGTTGTGGGCTGGGGATTTAGCTCAGTGGTGAGAGTGCTTGCCTTGCAAGCACAAGGCCCCAAGTTCGATCCCCAGCACACGCACGCGCACACACACACACACACACACACACACGCGCGCGCACACACACACACACACAGAGAAAATGACAGATAGCAAAACACAGCAGTGGAGATACTTCATCATACTTCATTACAAGGTGCCAAAGTCCAAAAGGCAAGCTTTTAATTCTTTAAAATTATGAATATTTTTTTTGTGGGCCATTTTGATGCTCACATAAAAGTGTAGAAAGCTGCACTTACTTGTAAGGGAATAGAAATATGCTATTTATTGCATCCAACATCAAAAGCATTTACTGAAACAGAAGAATCCATATAAGGGATTGATTTTATGTGGGTAATGGTTAGAGCACGTTCATGTGAATGAGTCAGATTTAAACCCTGGCTCTGCCACATATTTCCTTTACCTCCATAAACATGTTACCAGCCTCCCAACACCTGCTTCCTTATCTTTAAAATGAGAATAAAAATAATACCTAACTCACAGGGTTTTGTGAAGATTCAAGCCATCAGTGTTTGTAAAGCTCTCAGAGTAATGCTTAGCGTATGATATATACCACCTAAGTCTTAGGTGTTTTTTGTTATTGCTATTTTTATTGCTGGTACGTTTGTATGCACATATATTAAAAACACAAATGAAGAAAAAACCCACAAATGTATCTGAATTATGGTACTTAGTGATGTGATGTGGGAAAGTCAGTCAACCTGGCTGTTTCCAGCTTTTGACTACTGTGAATAGTGCTGCTACGAATAAATGCATGATGATCTTTTCATCCATTCAATATGAGATGGCATGGCAGTTACCAAACATGTGGTCCCCACAGTCAGACTATCTGGGCCCTCAACCTGGTGCTGGCTTTCCATGTGTCATGTCATTTTGTCTTACTGTTCTTTGCATCCCTGCAGTTGTTCTTCTATAATAACACCTGTCTGTATTGGCATGTTATTAATGCCCCCATCACAGAGGATATGTTGGAGATCAGGGGACACACAGCTCACAAGTGGCAGAGATGGGATTTGAACCCAGGTCTACTTGTACCTAAGCCTGTGCCCTTCCTTATCACTTGAGTCTGCCTCCCAATGAGTGAGTGAGAAGGGATAATATATCAGTCAGTTTCCCATTGCTGGGACTAAGTACCTGACACCTGCAGTTTAAAGAAGGGTTTACTTTGGTTCACAGTTTCAGAGGGCTCAGTCCATAATCAACTGGCTCCAAGGCAGAAACATCATGGCAGAAGGCATGGTAGGGGAAGTTGCTCAATTATGGCATCAGGGAAGCAGAGAGTAGGGTAAGAATCTGAGAGGAAGGAGCGAGGGATCAGTTACAGTCCCTAAGGTCTCATCTTCATGACCCACTTCTTCCATCTAGGCTCCACCTGGTAATAGCTCATTCAACTATGAAGTCATCAGTGGCTAACCCAGTGACCTCTCCGGGAGTCTCTTAACCCAGTCAAGTTGACTGGATTAAGTTTAACCTGTAAAGAGGTAAGGGGGTAAGTATTTCCAGGCAGGAGTCACCAGAAATGGGTACCATTTCTTTAAGTGGCCAAGTGAAGAGCCACACTGGCCCAGGATATTCGAGTCTCCAACAGAAGGAAGAAGACATTCAAACAGAGGCCAAATACGAGAATCATGTCCCATTTCTTACCTGTGCCTGGGTCTGGCCCTGTAAGTCAAAGCACAACGAACCACTCAAGCGCCATCTCTCTCATCTCTTCAGCTCCCCAGCTTCGAGGAGGCTGTTGTTCCACCACAGACACCCAGAGAACTTTCCACTGCGTTCAGTAGAAGCTACCCCAAAGGGCAGAGAAGAGGGGCATGGGGTTTATTATATTTCTTTCGGGCTCCCTGCCGCCTTCTCCACCCTGCTGCCTAACTTGTTTGGCTTTCTCCTAAGGGCTCCCATGGGCATGTGCTGATTTGCTTGGCCACAGTCATGGGTACTTTTTAGAAAAACAAAGCCAAGAAGAGCTCTGAGGCTCCCGTGACTTGCACCATGGGCCAATAGTTGTTTTATTAAGTGTTGATTCCCCCTGTGGAGCTGAGTTAATGGAGGTGGGAAAAAAAATCAGGCCCAAACAAGGAACCATTCAGATGTGGTATTCAAAATATGAAGGAAAGAGTGTTTCTGTACCAAGCGCTGCAGGTCTGTGTTCTATATGAACGGAAGGGGAGTGGTGTACTACATCCCTGCAGCCAGACATGGAGTCCCAGAAAAGAAGGGAAAGACTAATTACTCATGGCTTCCACTCCTAGCTAGCTCCAGATTATCCCTAGGGGACAGACAGTTTCTTGCAGTCTGTCCAATTTCATTTGAAAATTTGAGTTTTACCTAGAATTTTATTGATTAGTAACATGTTGTGTTCTGGAGGGTTGTTTTTCTTCTCTAGCTTTCCAAAAAAGAAGGATGACAGAGACTTGAAAACATGATGCAAATCAGAAAATATAGGCTCAAATTGAGAACCTTGCGAAATGTGGAACAAAATACGAATTGGAAGGGGAAGCGAGAGTGGCGTAAATCATGGACATCAGAACAAAACAACACCGTTAATGGCAAACACTGTGGCCATAAAATCTAGATGTGTGGATCCCTGAAGTTGTGACACTGGACAGACGCCTGGGGTGTCTACATGACCGTGTGAGTGGGCCTGTGTGTACGATCGCAGGTTTCGGTGTGTATTTAAAAAAATAAAACCAAGACCGAAAGAGGCTGTCTGCAAAGCTCGACTGGGTAAGAAGGCAAAAGGAGAAGCGATGGATAAAGTAGCCAGCCCGACAGTCTGCTGCTGAAATTGCAACCAGATTGTCTCTCAGAAACAGAGAAGCTGGAATAAATAAAACCGGCGGCAGATTCGCTTTCACAAGTGTACCTGCGAGACAAAGCCCAGACCTCCCCTCCAGATGGAAGAAAACACAATGATTGAAGCAAGCCGGGGGGGAGGGGCGCAAGGCCGAGACAGTGCGTTCCAACAACTTGCAGAAGCCCCCAGCTGTCCCCAAGAGCCTTGGCCCACTGGCCTGCTCATCCCTGTGGGACTGACACTGGAGAGAGATCCGCTGATGAGGACAGGAAATGAGCGCAGTCCAGGAAGTGCGGGGACAGGGATGTCGGGAGTCTTAGGATACGTGGGAAGCAGGGAAGCAGGGAGACGCGAGCAAGTGTGCAGGCGTCTGACCTGTGTGGGCAACGCTGGGATGCGCGGTGACCGAAGCTCACTGCCAGTGACTTTCCGCATCACCTGCTGCGGATTCGGGAAGGGAGTTCTGCTGGTGACGTGGCGGGCATTAATGTACCCTGGGCCTGCTGCTCCTACATTCTCAAGCAGTCGCAATCCAAACGAAAAAGAATAAGCGAATGTGTGCAGACTGCAAAGCTGGACTCTGCTCGAGTGGGGATGGTACTAGCTCGGCCTCACTTAGATCTCACTGGAGTCTCACCTTGGACCCTTTCCATGGACTATGATCAATATAATGTTAATATTTATTGCCCCTTACTGTGTGCTAAGCTATTCGCATTTTCCTATTGAGTCTCTTACCTCTCCTATGAAGTAGCCCTTGTTGTGATTCATCTATTATACACAGATGTTGGGCAGCTAGCCAAGTTGCCGCAGCCAGGGCCGGGCAGAGCTGGGGCCCAAACAACAGGCGGCTCTGCTCACTGCAGGATCTGCTTAGCTGCCCTGCCCAAAGAACTGAGATCCTGGCCTCTCCATTATTAAGAAAATTACCCAAGTCTTCACAATAAGAAAGGATGCCAGTGAGGACCTAAACTGAATCCTGGGGCTGTCAATCATGTAGGATCTACGCATCCAGTGAAGGCGCCGGGGATTTAGCTCAGTGGTTAGAGTGCTTGTCTAGCAAGCACAAGGCCCTGAGTTCGATCCCCGGCACCAAAAAATAAATAAAAATAAAAATAAATAAATGAAAAAAAATAAAAATAAACTAAGCATCCGATGACCTGGCAGTTTCTATTTTCCTCATCTTGCTGTGCAAACATTTTCTGCACCACCTTGAGACAGGGACAGATAACCAGCACAAGGGAATATGTGGCAGAAGAGCCACTTCTAGGGCTTTACTTATGTCAGGGAAGACTCATCCACCTCTCCCTGCTTGTGGTTCTGAACAAGAAGTGACATTTGGAATGACACATCGGGAGCCTGCTGGGTCCTAAAGTGCCTTCCCCATTACCAAAGAGTCATCACCAAATATATTTAACTTTGGTTCAGCTTAGTTTTCTCATTAAATGAGTTCTTTTACATGCCTTCTAATTCTGAGAAAATTGGATGTCTGTGCATGGTATCCATGGCAACCTTCATTTAAACAAAATATGAAATTAACCAGGCCACTCTGTTTGACGTTCTAGATAAACAAGGACCACGGACAGGTTACTATTTTTTCAAGGCAATCTTGAGATTTATATTGCTCTAGGATCCTAGAGAGGATTACACTGGGTTCTGTATAACCCTGTTCAAGTAGGTGACCACTACAGAGCATTCAGAATGAGCCTCAGTTACCCCATTTTGGAATTATATAAATTGGATATTGGATGGTTAGCTCTTCTAGTTACTTCCCCACCCTGTTTTCACCAGATTGTTCTCAATGATTTTATTCTTTTTTTTCCTCAATTAGTGATACAGCAGTTCAAAATATCCTTCCATTCCACTAGTGTTCGCCCTTGAATTTTTTTTTAATTAATAGAATTTTTTCAGAAATTTAGGTTCTACAGAAAAATGAGCAAAAACTAGTTTCTATATATCCCTCTATCAGTTCCCCTTACTATTAATTTTTGCATTAATGTAGTATATTTGTTACAACTGATGAACTAATACCAGTACATTATTATAAACTAAAATCCATAGTTTACATTAAAGTTCACTCTTTGTGTCGTACATTTTATAGATTGTGAAAAATACACAATGTCATGTATCGACTAAGTTGGTATCATAAAGAATAGTTTCACTTTCCTAAATATCCTCATCTCTGCCTCTTCATCCTTCTCATGTTTCCTGGAAAACACTGATTTTATTGTCTCCAAGCTCTACCTTTTCCCGAATGTCATGTGGTTGGCATGCTACGGTATGCAGACTGCTTTCGCTTAATTATAAGCAATGAAGTTTTTGGCATACCTTTTCATTGCCCTTGATTTTTAGACAGATATGTTAACATATATTTTCTATCAAAATAAAAACTTGGAGCTGGGGGAGCAGGTCAGTAGTAGAAGAACCCTTCCCTAGCACATGCAAGGCCCTGCGTTCAATCCCTAGCATTACAAAAAATAAAATAAAAACACTTCATCAGTATCTATAACCCTCTCTGATTGCCCACCACAAAACAATTCATACTCTTGA
This sequence comes from Hystrix cristata, assembly GCA_004026905.1. Taxonomy (NCBI): domain Eukaryota; kingdom Metazoa; phylum Chordata; class Mammalia; order Rodentia; family Hystricidae; genus Hystrix; species Hystrix cristata. The sequence continues at coordinate 8,288 of PVJO010007573.1, forward strand.
ATTCTGTTTTCCTTCACATCGGCTACCTCCAACTTAGCATTTATTAACATTTTGGTATTAGCAAAATTAACATTTATTAACAATGGGTATTAAAGTGTTCTTTTGTATTATACTTCTTTCATGGAACAAGCTTCACAAGTATATTATCATCAGTTGTCAGATAAACTCTATGTTTCACTGTTGGACAGATGCTTTGGGTGTCTACACTCCTTTTTTCTCACTCCTTACTGTTTCTCCTAAACCACATCCTTGCTTTATTGAATTCCTCAGTCTGGCCCCGACTTTCCAGGGCATTTGTGGGGCTGAGCAAGTGTTGCTGGATCAGATGGGATGGGAACTCCTTTGAAGGTGGCATCCCAGATGAAGACATAATGGGCTCCTAACCCCAACGCCCTGCGACTGTGTCTAGAAAATGGTTTTAGTTTTGACTTATTAAAACTATTTTGGCTGCCCCGATTGGCATGCCACTCAGCAAGTACATATTAAGCAACCCGTGCATGCAAACCCTGTTTCCAAGGAGCCTCTGCCACTTGGACTGTGCCATGATGAGTGTCCTGTTCTGATTGATGTGAATGGGAGAGCAGGGAGAGGGGACAGGGCAGTGGTTACTGGTGTCCAGTGTGTGTTCTCTGAGCCAAAAATCAATGGAGACAACTCAAGATAATTATAAACATTCACACTAATAATATTAATCATGAACATTTGTTGAGAGTACCAGGTATTCATCTAAACTCACTGTATTATATCATTAAATTATCACAACAACTCTATAAGGTGGGCACAATTATTTGCATTCAGGAAGCTAAGGCCTAGAGAATTAAGTATTTGCCCAAACTCAGATTGTCAGGAAGTTGTGGAGCACAAACTCCAACTTGAGCAATCACCTTATAATGACATCAGAACTATTTTTTTTTTTCCTTTGGTGCAGAGTACTGGGCTGAAACTTTGGGAGAAAAGAAATACTTTCTCAGCCCTGACTGCCACTCTTGCTACCTCTGTAAGAAAGATTCTGCTCCCATCACTTTCCATTTGGAGATGTCTGCTGGCTTTACTTCCTACTGAACCAACCAGTTCCTCAACTGGAATCCCGTGTTGGTCAGCTTTCCGTCACTGTGATGAAATACCTGAGACAGTCAATTTAAAAAGAGGAAATGTTTATTTTGGCTCTAAGTTTTGGAGGTTTCAGTCCATGGTAGGTTGGTCCACTGTTTGGACCAATGACAGCACCAGACACCATGGTGGGAGTGTGCAGCAGAGGAAATTGCTCACCTGATGGCAGCCACAAAGGACAGTGACACACACAAGCCAGGAAGGGGTTGGGGGTCCCAATAGCCCATTTAAAGGTGCACGCCCCAATACCCTAACTTCCTCTCATGAGGCCCCGCCTAGTAAATCTTCCACCACCTCCCAGTAATGCTGTGAGCTGGGGGCCAAGCCTTCAACACATGGGTCCTTGCTGGACATTCAACCTGCAACACAGCCTGAGATCCTTGTCACTCTCTCAGCTATCTTCCGGCTCTGGCTCCGCTTCTAGCTTTCAGTCCAGGCTCTCTGAATCTCACTTCTCTCTGTCTCTGCCTCGCCAGATTAGGACTCTCTGCCTCTATTCCTCTTTTTTGTGGAATGCTTTCCCTTTTCTTCATCATTTGGAAAGCTCTTCCCACTCGCTTTCCAAGACCACTTTTATACACAACCTCCTCTGTGTGGATTTTCCCCGGGACTCTCAGGCAAAGTCAACAATTCCTTTTGCAAAACAACTCTGTACTCCATTTGTATCTTTATGTCACTCTTGACAAGGTGGGAAGTGCATTGCCAACAGCCAGCTTGCCTGTGACCTCCTCAGTGTCTCACTCATCCCTGTATGTTCTGCCTTTCATTGTGCCTGTCTTGTGGTTGTCCCTCAAAGTGTGACCCAAGCCAGATGTGATGGCTAGACTTTGGGAATCTTGAGGCAAGAGGATCACAAATTTGAGCCCATGCAAGACAACTTAGTGACTTAGCAAGACTCTCTCTCTCAAACAAGCAAATGAAAGTTAAGAGGCGGGTTGGGGATGTAGTTCAGTGCAAAAGCTCTGGATCCACAAAAAGCCAGTGAGCCCTGTGGGCTCAGTCCCCTAGAGTGCCTCTCAGAAAAGCACCTGTCATTTAAAACAAACTCGAGTGTTAGAGTGCTTAGTCTCTTGGGGAAACATCAGAGGTGCTTCATGCCCTGCGGGGCCTCCTGTGAACCCTCCTCCTCATCTCCACACTCTCAGGTGCCATGGTGGAGAAGGCAGTCGGATGTCGTTCACTGGGTCATTGGCTCACTTCTTCATTCACCCAATATGCTCCTTTCACTGGAAATCTATGGGGTTCCAGATACTTTGTTTTTGTTTTTGTTTTTTTGAGACAGGGTCTCGCTGTGTAGTTCAGGCTGGGCTTGTATTCACTATATAGCCCAGGCTGGCCTCAAGCTCACAGTGATCTCCTGCCTCTGCCTCCCGAGTGCTGGCATTATAGGCGTGCACCACTAGGCCCGGCCAGACACTTTTTAAATGCCATTTTTTCCCCCAAAAATACACACATTCTCTCCTACTCTCACTTCTTTCCTTTCCTTTCTTTCCCTCCCTCCCTCCTCCCCTTCCTCCCGCCCTCCCTTCCTTCTTTCCTTGCTTTTTCTTTCTTTCTTTCCTTCTTGATACTGGGGATTGAAACCAGGGCCTTTGTATTGAGCTACGTCTCCAGCCCCCTTTTACTTTTCACTTGAGGCAGGGTCTTGCTAAGTCTCTAACTTGCCCAGGCTGGGCTCAGACTGCCTCAGCCTCCCAAGGGGTCAGGATTACAGGCCTGCACCACCATGCTTGACCTACTCTCACATTTTAAATCTCAAAATTCTTTCCAGATAGCCAGTCCAAGGATCTTGCTCACTCTCTCCTTCTGGGCCCATGTTGGCCTTTGTTCTAAAGGTCAGTTTAGCCTTCTTGGCTTCATTAGTTTTCTCTGTTGGTCCAATGATAGGATTTCCTTTCATTAATCATATTTTAGACATTGACCCAGCCGATTAGAATTCTTCCTGCTTAGAATCTAAGAGGAAGGAGAATATTATGAATATTAGTACATTAGAATATTTGTCAGAGAGTTAGGAAGTTGTAGAGATGAAGGAGATATATATCTTCATCTCCACAAAATATATATATATTGCATATATATATACATATATATATATATATATGCAAAATGAGTTCCAAATGAATGATGCAATTGGTAGAAACATTGGAGTTCAGTGTTTACTAACCTGTAGCACCCTAACCCTTCGGGTCTCTGGCTCCTCTTTGCTAGGGGTGGAGGCGACTATCTTAGCAGCACCCCTCTCTCACAGTATCATGGAAATCTGGTCCCAGTGAGAAGCAGGTAGCCCTGGGACCGCAGGTAAAACCTACATCCACAGGTAGATGAGTCTCCTTAGGTCTGGGATTTTTGTCTCTTTTGATCACTAACACAACAATGTTTGTACCATCCTAAGAATTCAATCACTATTTGGTGAATTTTTAAAAAATTCACATTGCAGCGTAAGGTCCATTTCAGTGCATTCGAAACCTAAGTCTCAGACATTGCTAACGAGAATGACTATCGGGACAGCCTTTCTAGGGGGCTATTAGACAGAATCTATCCAAACTCAAAATGCACACTTTCAGGTTGGGATTTAGTGCAAGTGGTAGAGTGCTTGCCTAGCAATCATAAAACCCTGAGTTCGATCCCCAGCGCTCCCTCCACCCAATCCACTAAAAAAATGCACACTTACATCTTTTTCTTTTTCTTTTTTTTTGGTTCTGGGGATCGGACTCAGGGCCTTGCGCTTACAAGGCAAGTACTCTAACCTCTGAGCTAAATCCCCAGCCCAGGGCAATTTTTTTTTTTTTTTTTTTTGGTGCTGGGGATCGAACTTAGGAACTCAGGGCCTTGTGCTTGCAAGGCAAGCACTCTAATCACTGAGCTAAATACCCAGCCCACACTTACATCTTTAGAGGAGAATTTAAACCCTTCCCCATCGGACGATCAATGAACTATTATTAGAACTCATCTGCATACAACATAGGCCTGCACATTGTCTTAATGGCTATCCTTTCTTGAGTATGTACACAATTATAAAGCAGCGACTCAGAGCACGAACTCTGAGGCAGAGAGCCTGGATTTAAACCCCGGCTTAGCCACATCGGCAAGCATGACCTTGGCTGGGTACCTAAACTTTCTGTTTCTTTGTCTGCAGATATTGATGATACCTACACCCACCTACCCAGAAGAGTCAACAGCATCGAAGTGGTTCATAAAAATAAATGCTTAGAATGTCATGTGCTTTACAAAAAACCGATTGGGTCATGTTCCCTTCTACTCATGGGGACTTCAGTTGCTCTTTATAAAATGAAGCTTTATTTTATAGCTAAAGCTTAAAGACATTAAATAATGAGGATTAGGAGCAGCTAGTCAGCAGCAAATACTTGTCTGGCTAGCCCAGCATCCAGGGACACAATCATCTTACTCTCTAGGAACAACATGTTCTCCTTGGCTTCAAAGTGATTTTGTCTCGGTCTATGTTTTCCAAGTGTTGTAAAGCTAAGAAAACATAAACACCATTATCTTTGATAATCTTGTGCTGTGAAGACAATGCTATATGGAATGTCGTTCAAAGGCCCATGTGCTAAAAGCTGGCTCACCAGGCCGGGCACTGTTGGGAGGTAGTGGGACTTTTAGGAGATGGGGCTCAGGGGAAGGAAGTTGGGTCACTGAGGTTGTATCCTGAAGAGGGTTTTGGCACCTTGGGGTCCTTCTTCTCTTTCACTTTCTCTTTGCTCCCCAGTTGCCAAGAGGTGAGTGGACACTCAGTCATGTGCTCCTCCCATGGTCTACTGGGCTGCCACAGGCCCAAAGGCAGCAGGGCCAAGTGACCATGGACTGAAAGCCTGAATCTTTGAGCCAAAATAAACCTTCCCTCCTTCGATGTTGTTTATCTAGGGCGTTTCATCACGGCAGAAAGCTGACCCCATCTTGCTTCCCACAGTATGATGCCCACAGAAAATGGCAGCTCTCCTGAGACACAACAGATCTCAAACTACCTGACTCCAGACCTGAGTTTTCATATCAGACAGTCCTACTCTCATTTTCCTTTAATTCTAAATGCACTTCAGCTAACGCTATCATTTCATTTCTGAAAAATGTCTGAAATCCTTCTTGAGACAAAGTGGTCTTTCATTCCTTACCTTCCAAGCTGGAGTTAGGGGACAGAGAACCCTGAAGACCTCCACCCTCTATCTGGGCCTAAGTTCTCCAGGGGCTGCTCTGAGAGGTGGGCTGGCGAGGCCACCAGTTCTCATCTGTGCTGCAGGCTTTTGTTGTTAGGGCTCTAGCTCTATGAAGCTCTGTGCCCTCTCTGTCCCACCCCCACGCATGCTCTTCCAAGCTCTGAGCACCCAGACCAGCCACAGCTTATTTTCCTACCATAATGGTGGTTAATCAGCAAGCAGTTATTGAGTACCTGCTGTGTGCAGAGATCAGGGCACAGGGTGAGGGTACAGAGGCATGCAGGACCAAAAGGAAAGGCTCAGCCCTCAGGGATTCGTACTCCTGGCACAGCCAGCAATGGTGACAACAGCGCCAGCAACAAGGTGGCCAGAGGGCCTGCCACATGGCACGAACCCATGAGTGTGTCCTCGTAGGAGTGCGTATCCCCTCGTCCTTTGGGGATGAAGTGCCCTTCTAGGGGCAGAGGGAGGAGACATGAACAGTACCATGCATTTTGGTCCTTATGGCTTGTCAGAGAGCCTCATGGGGAATTTCCGTAGCAGCCACAGTTCTGGGATGGACTTTCGCTTCTGACATTAGAGTCATCTGCTCAGTTTTTTCTCAGTTACATCACCCAGAGTCTGTCTGTGGTTGTTTCCCCTTCAGCAGGGAGCTGTGCTTGCACGTAGCCGCAGACGACAACTGGGTGTGTACCAGAGCCTGACTGTCGTTGCGTGGAGTCTCCTAACCCAAAGTCTCTCTTGAGCAAAGACAGCCCTGAGTCCTAGATAAAGCCCCGGGCTGCTCATGGTCACACAACTAGAAAGAACCTGAAGTGAGACTCGGTCTTCTCGTTCTCTCCACAGGGCTGTGGTAGATCATCAACTGCGTTCATCAGGAGGAGTCCACTGCTTGTTAATTAGGGTGGAAACGCCCTGCTGCATTTTGTCTTATTCTTGCCCCTTCCCAAAGCCTTTTCTACTTAGCTCTACTTACCTGGAGAACTTACTGAACATGTGAATGTTTCCTACCAAGATCCAAGAGCCAGGCTTTGTCCCCACAGTGCTCTCTGATCAGCTCAACCCACCAGATGAGGATGGCCCCAAACGAGGACTAGCCCTGAAGACAGCCCCCGCCACAGAGCAGGCTGGTTCTTGGGTGCAAATTTAGAAGTTTTGTGTCAAATGGAAGGAATTGGGTGAAAATACCAAATACTTGGTTTGCATTCTTGTTGGTTTTTTCCAACCGGGCAAATTTTCCACCCACTTCAGGTTTTACATTGAAGGCACAGGGTACTGCCAAGGAAGGAAGGGGGTTCCATTCCAGACCCAGAGGCCTGCTGCATGGTTTTGAGGGCACCAAGGTGTGTAGCCCTGGATCCCGGGGCAGCTTCTTCCCTCCACCTTCCAAGATGCTGGACTTTGGATTCCTAGAGCCAGTAAATGGGCTTCTGGGATCTGCTTGTCTCTTCTCAGTGCTGGGATCCTGGCTAAAATAGCTCAGGCCATAAAAATCCCAGAATGAAAATACTTGAAACAACCACATATCCACATATTCCATGCAGAGGCTATTAAAACTTGCAAATTACACCAGCACCACTCTTCAAGGCCACAAGAGCACACAACTGAACGGAAAGGAGGGGATATTTTCAGGATGAGTTCAGCACCAATCAGTATAAGCTTTCATTTATCCTCCTAAAAAAGTCTTCTTCAAGCCTTTCCGAATAATTTATAAGGGTTGACTCCCTTCTTAAATGGTTTTACCAGGCCACAATAAGGCATGGTCTTTATATCCCGCTTTTCAGAATATGACTAATCAAATCTCTGGTAGGGAGAGACAAGGTCCAGTAAAACTTGGTGGTTCTGACACATTCTACTCTAAAATGTCTCTGCCGTCCACCTAGTCCAAACCACCAAATGTTTTGCCTGGACTGCTGAAGAATGACTTAACTAGCCTGTCTATCCATAGTTTTCCTTTCTCACATCCATTCTTCACCAAGCACACATCTTTACTTTTTTCTCAAATGCACACCTAGTCCTGACCTTGCTCTGCTTAACACCCTCTTATAGCTCCCCATTGCCTCCAACTCCGAACACCTTTCCTCGGTGGCCTGGCTCAGCCCAACCTCTCTGGCTCCATTTCACTCCATTTCTACCCATCCCAGGGTGCTCCATGCCCTCTCTTTAAGGTCATCAAATCTGTCGGCAACTGCCCGAATGCCTTCCCTCTGTTCTTCTTTACACTCATTTCACATCTTCCCTTCCGAAAGTCGAGAAGAGTGAGCCAGTCTCTCGTTCCTGACTTATAGCGGCTCCCAAAAGATATGTCCATCTGTTACCTGCGAACGTCCCCTTGTCTGAAAGAGGGACTTTGCAAATGTAATTAAGTGGAAGATCTCCAGATGAGATCATCTTAGATTATATAGATTGAATCCAGTCACAAGTGTCCCTTCAAGAGAAAGGCAGAGGGAGGTTGAGACACTTGGAACAGAAGGCCATGTGAAGATGACGGCTGACTCTGGACCTTGCAGCCACTAGAAAACAGCACACGGAGCCACGGGAGGCTGGAAGAGACAAGGACACAAATGCTCCCAGCCGCGTTGGAGGAGAGGGGAGGAGGGCCCTGTCAGCACCTGATTTTGGACTTGTGGCCTCCTGAACTGAGAGGACGAATTTCTGTTGTTTTAAACTACTCGGTTTTTGTTTTTTTAACATCAGCCCCAGGAAACAAATGCAGCCTTGTGCCCCTGGCACTGCAGTGCTGCCCCACACTGAGGAATGACCCCAGAACAATCTCCTAATGGATCGAAATCAAAGAGGCTGCTGAGGTGTAGTGAGCGATAAGGGAGGAAGTGGGTGGAGAGATGAGCAAAGATGAGTAATAGTTAGCAATTCCATTCAAAGAGGCATTTTCAAATGCTAGGTATTACTCTCTTCCCGGATGAGGAGCCCTGGAATGTTGGGTTCACAACCATTTTAGTCTGTTTTCTCCTGCGATAGCAAAACACCCAAGACCAGGCAATTAAAAAAATAGAAGTTCGTTCAGTTTAAGACCCTGGAGAAATCCAAGAGCATGGTGTCAACATCTGTTTGGCATCTGGCGAGGCCTTCTCTCTGTATCCTAACTTGGTGGGAGTATCACATAGCAAAACAGGGGAAGAGCGCTAGATCAGAGCTGTTTCCTTTCTTATAAAGCCACCAATACCATGCTGGCGACCCCACCCTCACCGTCATGTGACCATAAACACCTCCCCACAGAGCTACTACCAGATATTATTATTATGTGAACCTGAGAATAAAGCGTCCTCACAGGAACTTCAGGGAACACATTCAAATAGCAGCAGAAATCTTATTTTCACAACCCTCTTCTGTGGCTCCTATTATCTCAGGAGATGTTACAAAATCTCAGAAGAGGGGTTGAAGGGAGGGGAGGGGAATGGGAAAAAAAGACGCAGCGAGATATGTCATGTACAGGTACTAATTCCCTATAATGAATGTTATCTTTATGTTTATCTAAAATGTACCACTAAAATAAAATTTTAAAAAAGGAAAAAGGGGCTGGGGATTTAGCTCAGGGGTCAGAGTGTCTGCCTTGCAAGCACGAGGCCCTGAGTTCAATCCCCAGCACAAGAAAAAAAAAAAAGAAAAAAATTATGTGATGCTATCACAGCAAAATCAAGTTTAATTCACATTTTAGTAAGAGTTGTATGTTTGAAAATACATTGCAATCAATTAGCAAGACATTTCGGTGCCTGCGTGAGCTCCTTCAAACTTGACAGTCGTTGAAATTAGTCTTCGTTTTTCCACTGAACCGTTTTTTACTGAGCCTCTCAGTAAATTATGCTGCATGCGTTTGACTGTAAAAGCCGAAAGCTTGATGGACACCCTTGTTTTTTCTTTTGTCACTATCCCCGCCAGCAAATCCTGTCAATTCTGTTTTCAGAGTATATTGCCAGGTGGTCCGCCTCTCTCCACCTCCAAGCCTCCACCCAAGTTCAAGTCACCATCATCCCACACCTGGGCTTCTACAGTAGTCTCCATCCCAGCACTCTGGGGGGCCGAGGCAGGAAGACCACAAGTCCAAGCCCAGCCTAGGCAACTTAGTGACTTAGTGAGACCCTGCTCTCAAAACAAAAGCTAACAAAAGGGCTGGGAAGTAGCTCAGTGCAAAGGCCCTGGATTCGATCTCCAGCACTGAAAAAACAAGCAAACATAAAATGGCCTCCCCACTCTGGAGCCACAGCTTGCTTTCTTACTGTCTTGTGTCTGCCCAACAGCCAGAGCCAGCTTTGGAGAAATAAATCTTATTCAACAGTTCCCTATTTCCATCAATTTTCAGCTCTTTTATGATTTCCCATGCTACTCTTCTTATCAGAGAGGCTTTCTTTGCCTAAAGCTTTCTAAGAAAAGAGAGAGACCAGAATGTACACATCCACACAAGCTCACTGTCTCTCATCACACGATGGCTAGAACCTCCTCTGGACTCACCAGCGAGAAGGGCATTAAATGTGGGCTCTTGACCTTGAACCTCCAGAACCATAAGACAACATAAATCTCTTTCCCTCATAACACTGTCCAGCCTCAAGTATTTTATTAGTTATATAAAACAGACTGATATATTTCTTCCCAGGAAAAGTCACCAGTGATGTGTGCACACACACACACACACAGCTGCATGCAGTACTTTCTATAAACTTTCAGAGTTTGTAGACATCTTGAATAAGGCTGTTTCTTTGGCTCAAAGTAATAATGCCCAGATCAGAAAATTTTAGCAAAGACCCTTCTAACTCCAAAAATTATGGGATTCCACATGCGAAATATCAAAAGTAGCCATCTTTCCCATTGCATGATACCTTTATAATTTCCACTGTAGGAGAGATCACAAGCTGAAATGAGGGGGTGTGTGTATGAGTTTGCTAGGGCTGCTGTAACAAAATATTACACATTGGGTGACTAGAAGCCCAAGATCAGGGTGTTAGCAGAGTTGGTTTCTTCCGAAGGCTGTAAGGGAAGGGTATGTTCCAGGCCTGTTATAGTTTGTGTCTGGATGTCCCCACAAAGCCTCATGAGGTCACAGGTGGGTCTTTTCCAGAAGTGGCTGAATCTAAAGTGTGTGATGCTGGGATTAAGAGTGTGTGATTACTAAACCAATCCACTGATTGGTTTGGCACCACCATAATCCTGGAAGCCTGGATAAGATATTAGGGATAGAAAGAGGCTTGCTTACCCCTGTTTTTGCTCCTGGTGCTTACCTTGCTGCCTTCTGCCTGTCTGCCCTGCCACCCTGCCTCAGATCCAGCTGATTGTGGACTGAAACTTCTACAAACTGTGAGCCAAATAAACCTTTCCTCCCTTAATTTTGGGTGTCAGGTAGTTTGTCTCAGCAACAAGAGAAAAGTAACTAAGACAAGGCCTTTCTCTAGTTTCTAGTGATTGCTGGCAATCTTTGGAGGTCTTTGGAGATCATTCAACTCTGCCTTCATTGTCACAGTGTTGAAGATGAAGCGTTCTCTCTGCGTTCTTTGTGAAGAAAATTCCCTCTTTCCTTAGACATCAGATTAGGAGTCCACCCCACCAGAGGCTGACCTTGTCTTAACCAATTATATCTGTTAATGACTTTATTTCCAAATAATGGGTATTAGGGTTAGAACTTCAAGGTACACATTTTAGGGGGACAAATCCAAATTATAATGCAGTATAATTATTTGATTACTCATTTATTGTCTACTCGAGGGGAAGGTAGTTTTCTGGAATGTGGAGATGTCAATCTGCTGCACTAAACAGTGTTTTACACAAAGCCTCTTGGGTCAGCCTTACATTGTAGTGATGGTTCCACAACTTTGTGAATACATTAAAAACTGCTGAATCGTATATTTGTATTTGATGCCATGTGAAATATATCTCAAATATAAGAGAATAATAAATAATCCTGGTAGATGCAATGCTTTTTTATTGCCTACATATCGATTTTTTTCTGAGTGTCATTTCTCTGTGTTATATCTCCTAATTCCTCAGGGACTTGCTAATTGCACAGCACTCTGTCTTTAGGGCTGTGTAGGCCTTGCATAGAGTAGTTGATCTTTAAGATTTTCAATAATCTGGTAAGTTCTCTCCTATGGTTTTGATATGGTTTAAGCATGTTCCCCAAAGGTCCATGTATTGAAATATAATCTCCACTGTGAGGCATTGAGAGAGTGGAAACTATACAACTATGGCACTTAGAGGCGGAGCCTTTGGAGTGATTGGGATTAGATAAAGTCATCAGGGTGGAGCCCCTGTGATAGGATACTAGTGGCTTTCTAAGAACAGGGAGAGAGATCAGAATATATGCTCACTGTCTCTTACTATGTGATGCCCTGAACCTCCTCAGGACTCAGCCAGCAAGAAGGCCAGTAAGTGTGGGCTCTTGACCTTGAGCCTCCAGGAATACAAGCCAATATAAATCTATTTTCTTTATAAAGTTGTCAACTTCAGGTATTTCATTATAGTCAGAAAAAACAGACTGATACATTTCTTCCCAGGAAAATGCCAACAGTCACATGTACACACTCACACAACTGCATAACTGCATACAGTAGTTTCTGTAAAATTTCAGAGTCAATGACATCTTTGGATTTTAGCAAAGACACTTCTATGCTAAAACTATGAAAATTATGATATTCCAGTTTGTGCTTGGGAAAGCATAAGGAGTCTATGGAGAAAATGAAATGCTTTGCTTTTGTTTGCAAGGACCTTATAATTTACTTGGAGAGAAAAAAAAAATCTTACATTTAAAAACCAAGAAAAAAAGTCTGCACTGTCCAGAGACAGCCATGCAGGCTCTTGAGTTGAAAGTACACCTAGTTCAATCTTCCTCTCCCACACTGATAGAGGAGCCAGAATATGTGGAGGAAAGGAGAGAAAGAGTAAGTAAGCTCACTTAAGGATTTGAAAACCAATATAATCAATAAAAAGTAGGTTTGGCTCTAACAGATTTAATGAAAGTCTCATGGATATTTGAAATAAAAATTATTTTTATCACCTTCCTTTAAAAAACTTTAAAGTCATATAGCATTTTGTAAAACATATTAACAATGATTTTTGATGTAATGGAAATGGTTTTGAATCAAAGTAATTGCTTTCTGCTGCTGTCTGCCCCAAGAAGTCCTGACCTGCCACGCTGTGAAGGAGCAGTTTCCACGTAAGGGGAGGCCTTAGCCCCACTCTCCCTCCCTCATTGCACACAGCAAACAGCAATGCTCAGAACTGGCGACATAATAAAGAAGAGACGATGGCCCAGTGGGGGAGCAGTGGGAAAGGGGAATCTTTATAAATTCAGGGAAGACCACATTCCCAGCCTGCTGAATTCCTCCATCTGTGTTGAGAGGTATGTTTTCCCCTCTAGAATGACAGTGCTCAGAATGTATCCCACTAAGGACACTTTAGGAGTGAAGAGCTGAAGTAGAAGGATTTTCTGGAAGAGGGGCTGGAAGGAAAGCCAATCAAACAGTTCTTTCAAAATGGCTGGAGGGGTTATCACACGGGTTTAAATTGGCAATATTGTTGGCTTTGAATCTGTTTTCTTTTCTTTTCTTTTTTTTTTTGAATCTGTTTTCTTATCTCAGCAGTGTTGTTATCAGTTAAGAACAAAAACTATCACCCACAACAAAAATGGCATGAGTAGTAAATGGTATGGTGATGGGAGAAGAAAGGAAGGAAGAAAAGAAGGGAAAGGAAGGAAGGGACAGAGGGGAAAGAAGTAGTATGTTCTTTGGTTGTTTGATTGGCTTAAAAGGTATTTTCAACTCAATTAATTTTTTAGCTTCATTAAATTAAATGTAAAATTTATTCCACAGTTTGACCCTGAGTTTGTATTTCAAATTTTCAAAACATAAACCAAAAGCCCTGTATTTTAGGCAAATCTTGGTACAATCCGAGTAACTAAGAAAGCCTTTGTTAACATAAAAAAACTAAAAGTCACTACTTCCAGCAAAGATCATATTTTGGGGAAAGAAACTAGAGTTTTGGAGTCACTGATACCATTTTAATGAAATAGGTCTTTAACCTTTCAGGAATTTTGCAAACCAGTCTACGTCAATCTGGTAGCTTGAAATAGTTCATGGTGAGATTACAGTATTTATTTATATTATGGTAAGTGCTACAAATCAAAGTTTTTTTCTTTTTTGATTATTTTCCCCTGGAGTGTCGGTTGGTAAGCATTTACGAGCATATTGCCTTTTTTTTTTAACCAAGAACATGCATTGTAGCTATACATAATGATCGCATTCATCATAGTTAGTGATATATCTTGGTTCCCCTCCCCACTCCTCCCTTCCGCTTCCCCTCCCTTCCTTATTTACAAGAGTTTTATTTACGTGTTTCCATGTTCTTTCTCTTTTTCTTTTCCTTTCTTTTTCTCGTCCTTCTTCTCCCCCTCCTCCCTCTCTGGTCAGCACGCTGCCTTTATATATGAAAATTGGCAGTTCTAAGTTCAACAAAAAGAAGAAGAAAAAAAGAAAAGAAAAGAAAAGAAAAGAAAAGAAAAGAAAAGAAAAGAAAAGAAAAGAAAAGAAAAGAAAAGAAAAGAAAAGAAAAGAAATGCTTCCCAGCTAGTATGGAATAAGCACAGATACTTCTGAAGAAGCAGTTGGGAACTCATCCTGCCCCTCAGCGGGACGGGGACGTGGCTCAGGGGTAGAGCACGCTCCCAAACAGGAGACAGGTGTCTCCTGAGTGCCTGCCGTCTCGTCCCTGTCACCTGAGCTGTGGCGGGGCCATGAAGACATGTGATGTAGATCCCAGACATCGAAGATCTTGTCATTTGGGGAGACAGGATGGGCATACGTGGAATAATTATGAAAGAGTACAAAGGAGGCTATAATTACGCATAACATTGTAAAGATGGAGTCCGGCAAGAGTTCAGAGAAAAGACAGATCATGGGTGGCTGAAATCAAGCAGGACAATTGTACAAATCAGTTTCGCCTTAATTCAAAAGAATAACAGATAAACTGGCTTTGCCATAATGGGATGCTTGGCTTGTGGCAAAGGGATCTTCAGACAATTGAAAAAGCCCTTGGAGTTTGCCTCCCTCTTACCTAATGTCACAATCACTCTGGAAACGTTTTGTTGGCACAGAGAGCCCATTGTCCTCCCCCATGGCTGGTGACATCTCCGGCAGCGTGCTACTCATGTACTCCTACCGCTGCTGAATGGCCCAGTCTTCTTCCCCCTGCTGCAGAGTGGGCTGCCCTCGGGCCCAGAGCTGCAGCCGCGTCTGGGGAGGCCGCTTCGGTCTGAATGACCCTAGTTTGAATCCAAGCTCTGCCACTTGTCACCAGTGTAACATTAGACAAGTGACTCAAAGTGCTCTGTATCGATTTCTTTGTGTGTAAAATGGGAACATAGTCAGACTTCTCTTCTTGGGATGTTTGAGGGACCGAAATGGTTGCTTCATATAAAGTACTGAGAAGAGTGTGGAGCAGGTAGTAAGCCCCACAGTGATTCCTGTGGCTATTACCCTGCTGAGCTTGGAGTCTAGCTCTGCCATCTGTGCTGCATGACCCTGTGAGTCACTCTTGGACTTAAAGCCCTGGTTTCCTCCTTCCTTGGACTGGAATGCTAACCACTGCCCACCTTGCAGGGCTGTTGCGAGGAGCGTGGGAAATTGCAGAAAGTGCTTGGCAGACTTGACCGCTGTCTCCAGGGTCCCAACTCCAGATGAGCTCCTTGCTTCCCGGCCTGGTCATGGCTCGTGTGCTAGTTCTGTAGTTGCAGCTTCCAGAATGCCACTGCTGTGTTGGGGTGCACAGAGTCACGGCTGCCCCGTCTTTCCCGAGACACGGTCATGTAAATGGACTCAGAGCATCTCCTCTTAAAGATTAATTTGCTGCCTATTATTGACCCACTCTCCTCTCAGTGGAGCAGGAGCTGCCCAAGGGCAGAGACTACTTGTCTGTTTTATTCACAGCTCTACCCCAAGTGCCTGGGCAGCAGTCTGTGTGTGATAAGAGCTCAGCCCGCGTTTGTGGCAGGATGGACCCTGGGCTTTTTCCTTAGTTCACATTGCTCCAGATGGGAAGAGTAGACGAAGAGCCATCTCCCTAGGAATGGCTCAGTCCCCTGCAGGTGTCCAAAATGAGCCTCAATCCACCAATCAGTGAGCACTCAGTGCCAAGTCTGTGTGCATTATCTGATTAGGTCCTCTGGGGGAAGGTGGAAGTTGAGAAGAATGTTTGATGTTGTTTATGCTCACTTTTTTTTTTTTTTAAAGGCTTACCTTTTTTTAAAGGTGAGGAGCTACCCAACTTGAGATCTCATAAATCTCACTGTTATCCCACTCGAGTTCCACATCGTCTACCTGACCAGCTCCTCACCGACATCAGCTCCCAGACACGGGCGCTGATCTGGATGGAGAGGAACTGTGAGGAACCGGTTTCCGCAGTGCCATCTGCTCACCATTTATTTGCTAAGGTTTTCCATTTCGGAATCGGATGCAAACCACAGGACGCTTTGCCTTCCTCCAAGGGGCTTAGTAAACTGTCATTTCCATATTAAAATGAGGGGAAGGAAGGCGGAGGGATGCTTGAATCTACACCTGGAAAAAACTGCTCTGATTAATGGAATTTGGAAGGCCTGTGGCCTGGAGCAGAGAAGTACTGTCGCCTAGTGCCACCAACCATCACAACTTTCAGGAGAGGCAGAAAGATTTAGGGAACTTTTACATAGGTATTTAGTGTAATCCTTTAAAAAATTACCAGAGTTCAGAAAAAAAAAGACCCCAAAAAATGTTTTCTTGGCTGTATTTCTTATAGTGACTGCGAAAACCCATGAAGGAGGAAAACCAGCCAGGAATTTTTTTTTCTTTTGAGGGTATGAAAGACTCTTATTTTTATAGTTTTGAAAATCCTTGGAGTTTAACTTTGAACTTTAACCAAGAAAAATTATATCTTATAAACAATGGCATTTGTTGATTGGATGAAAGACTAGATCAATATTGGTCTTGGCAACCCCTTTTGGCTGCTGTTAGAGAAATATGCTGGTTGTGGTGTTAAAAAATTATGTCAGTTCCTCACCATGCATCTCTTTTTCTTGGACTTTTGCCTGAGAACGAGTTTCCAAAGATACTTCCAGAAGTTAACCTAGAGGCCGGCCTCCCCAGCAAAGGAAGTTACACGTAAACTCTCAGAAAGCAGCGGCCCGGGAGCTGCCGGGAGGGTGTCGAAGCGGCCTGGACCCGAGGAGGAAAGACCTGGCCCGGGGACCTGATGCTCCTACAGGATGGTCTCAGTCCCCTTGCTGCTCGGCTTTTGTCCTTTTTACTCAGCACACTTAGGGTGAAGAAACAGGTAATGAACCCAAATCAATCAATCCATCCCAGTGAATGAAAACCATTGCTTTGAAAGAAAATAATCACATTGCACCACAATGGAACTCTCTATGTTAGAATGGCCTAAATCTTTTTATTTTGGGGGTGGGGGTGGTTGGAATGGGTAAGGAGGGGAGTAGTAAAACTTGTGATTTATTTTAGGCGACCGCAGTAGGCACTTAAGACTCTTCGCCTATGTACGTGTCTTTATTACGGAACTACGCACGCGTCCTACCTACTTTTCTCAAATCCGCAGACTGAGTCGGGTTATTGATTCTTTGGTCTTTATCTTCATTTGTCAGTTTACTAACTGGAGCAACTCAGGACTTTGGGGGTTTGGGGAAGAGGGGTAGACGGGCAATAAGAACAGCTCCCAAGGAACCCGCCATTGGACCCGCCGTTGTGACTGCACCCAGCCTCCCCCCAGCACCTCCGCCGCAGGTCCTGCCTCCCTCCGCCTGCACACCGGCCTCCTGCACCCCGCACTGCGAGGAGGGTGAGCGGCCTTCCGCACTGTACACTAACATCGGCGGTGGGAGACGGCGGGGGCGCAGTGCCGCAACGTCCCTCTCCGTGCTGCAGCCGAGTGCACGCCTGCCTCTGCCTGGGAAAGACCAACCCTAGAGCCGTGGTCGTGTGTCCCGCTGAGGACCTGCTGGCTGGCCCCTCCTTGTGGTCCTGTGGCCAAGAGGAGCCCGCGGCTCTGCAGTGGGTCTGACGCCACCACCAGAGACTTCTTCCAGCCCCAGGCCCTGGTGCCAAGGCCTGGACCTTGGCATGTCCCTTTGGAAAGGGGGCCAAGTCTGCGTTGGCCAGACTCTCATACTGCTTTCTGACCATTGTCACTGGGCAATGAGTGCAGTGGCCAGGACTATTTTTAGCCCAACTCAGGAAGGCCACGCCAGGGCACACACTAATCCTAATGAATCAAGGCTACTGCTAATGTTTGCTGTGCACTTACTGTCTACCTTGCCTTGTGCTGAGCATGTTGCAGGCTGCATTTTAGTGAGGCCTCCGAGGGTCATGTGGCAAGAATGCAGGACATTTCCAGTAAGAAGACTGCAGCAGGGTGTCCACAGATGGTCACAGCGTTGGGGTTCCCTGTGGGTCTCACTGTAGAGCCGGGTGACTTCCAACACAAGTCCTGCCTAGTCATCCAATCTGCTACCTTTCTGGAAGGCCACATGGGCCAGAGTGGCCGGCAGTCCTGTGCCTGCTGGATGGCTGGGAGAGCCACCCATGTGTAGGGCCTGGCTGGGTCCACCTGCCCCTAGGGCCAGCAGGGCTTGCCTCCTCTGCCAGTGGTTCCTGAGGGGACCCTCCCATGCCCTGTCTTCAAGGGTCTTAACCCTTTTGTGACACACATGAGGATAGCTTTCCTTGCTGTATTCTTCTGCGCTAACTTGGCTGCCTCAAAGTCCTGAGTCCATTCAAAATATTTACCTTTCGTGGGCATTTTGACTCTGGGGAAGAGCCAGTAGTTGTATGGTGCCATATTCGGTGAAGAAGGTGAATGAGGACACACTGTATTTTTTTTTTTTAGATGGTCTCACTATGTAATTCAAGTTGGCTTTGAACTCACTTTGTAGCCCAGGCTGTCCTGGGCTCAGGCAGGAGGTGATCCTCCTGCCTCAGCCTTGCAAGTACTAGGATTACAGGTGTGAGCCACCAGACATAACTCAATACATAAATTTTAAAGAATTAAGAATGACTCCAAAGTTTCCGACCTGAGCAGACAGTGGAATGGAATTGTTATTTACTGAGCTAGGAAAGAACAAAGATAGAGGCAGATTGAAGGGAGAGAGGAGATCAGGTTTTGGATCTGTTAAACTAGAGACATTTGTATTAGTCAGCTTTGCTTTACCATAATGAAATACCTGAGGTTGGGTAATTTGTAAAGAAAAGAAGTTTTTAGCTCCTAGTTCCTACCCAAGGACCTTGTGGTAGGTGCCATCATAATGGCCAGAGCATGCACTAGAGAGAGTAATCACATGGAGGGACAGGAAGGCAGGGTGGCCAGGGCCCAGTGAGAATCACCTTAGTCCCTCTTGAGGAGACAACTCCAATGAGCCGAGGGCTAACACTGTGTCTCAACACTGCCGCACTGGGGACTATATTTCTAAGGCATGAACCTGTGAAGATAAGCCACATCCAAACCTTAGTGATGTCTCTCGGACACAGTGGAGGGGTCGGTAGGCAGCCAGCTGTGGGGGCCTAGACTTGAGGGTGAAGTTGGAATTGGAGTTAGTTTGGAAATCACTAGAGATTGATGGTATTTAGAGCTGTGGACCTGGGGAGCCTCTCTAGAGGAGTGAAGGTGGAAAAATGGTCTAAAAGTGGAGGCCTGGGGTATTCCAAGTTTGAAGTTTGCAAGATGAGGGGGAACGAGCAAAGTCATTGAGAAGATGTGCCCAGAGAAGGTGAAGGACAAATTAGGGAAAGGGGAAGAGAGAGAGAGAGAGAGAGAGAGAGAGAGAGAGAGAGAGAGAGAGAGAGAGAGAGGAGAAAAAGAGAGAGAGAGAGAGAGAGAGAGAGAGAAACAGAGAGAGAGAGAGAGAGAGAGAGAGAAAGGCAGACAGGCTTTTGGGAAGAGCTTGGAATCAACCACCTTCAGCACTTCTGGTGGTCTGAGTAAGCTGAAGACTGAAAAATTGGCATTAGATTTTGCAACTATTGTTGAAATGATGGATGGAGGACCATTGTTCGGGGTCTGGCCATTCCCTACATTTCTGATCTGTGTGAGTCCTAAATTTCTTGTGTAACTCAGGGGGCAAGAATAAATCGTGGAACATTTTTTAGGGATTTGTGAACTCTTGAAATTTTGAGTGTAGGACACGAAGTAGATTTTATCTGGTTTAGAACAGTAAAGAAGTGTAGACACTTTGTATTCTAGGATATCGCAGAGCAGGCTGCCAGTCACGCTGGGTTTACCTTAGTGCATCTTTCGTTTGCAGGGGCTGTGAATCATGGGTTATGCTGTTGGAGGTGGCGGTAGGAGGAGAGGTGGAAGGAGAGAAGGGTGGGGTTTTACAATGAAACAGAGGAAAATCGGAAAATGAGGGTAACTGCCCCCCCATCTTTGGAGTCACACAGTTGCCACCTTGGGGAGGGAGACTGCAGCACCTTAAAGTGAAGGTCATGACTGTTTTGTCAAAATGGTATCAAAAAGACAGAAAGCTCTTTTACCTTGAGTGCCACAGAAGGAACTGGGAAATACCTACTCGGCTATGTCACCCAGTTAAGTAAAAGTTACACCATCCTTTTTCCATCTCCAACATCCTAATTATGCCACAAATTTGAGACCACAATTAAAACCAGAAGGACAGACCCCGGAGGCAAATTCAGTCAACAAGTTTGAGTCACAGAATTAGAAAAGCATCAGACATTTGGAACGAGAACCCATCAGGCAAGAGGGCAGGGGACTTTATATTAGGGTTACTATTTTTAACAAAGCAAAATCTATTTTGGGGGGAATTACAGAGTAGGGTCATCCTGGAAAGGTTATCAAAATAAGAATGGTAAATGGTATTCATTCATTCATTCTCTCCTTCATTCATCCATTCATGCAATTTGGTTTTGGAAAAACATCACTAGTATGCCATTTGTAGGGCCGTATCAGCAAATAGGTGGATGTGATCCCTGTCCTCACACCACTTACAATCCAGGAACAGCTGAGTAAAAAGAAAATTGCCCTGTAGTGTGACGAATCATGTGGGAGGAGGAAAAATAGAGGCATTAGAAGGTCAAAGAAGAGGGACACCTAATCACATTTAGGAGGTCAAGGAAGCTTCTGAAATGAAACAATGTCGAAGCTGAAACCTGAAGATGAGGACAATAAAGTGATTCATCAGCATCTATCACATGGGAGGAGAGATAGTACAGTGGTTATTGGAGTCCAATTTCCTGGACTTAAATCTGGGATCTGCCACCAGCTGTGGCCCTTGGTGAGGTTAGTCATCTTTCTATGCCTCAGTATCCTTACAAAACAATAATAATTTGTATTTCAGGGAGTCACTGTGATTAAATAGCAGAATTTTAAGCACTGCATGTAACCATAGTGAAAAGGTTGGGTAAAGATTCCATGACAGTTTGAAGTTTTGTTTCATAACTGTGATTATAAAAATATACTTGTAAGCATTTTACTGACTTTATCCAAAACCCTATTTTCACTATAATCTTTTAAATTGTCAACTGCAAATCCACCTACAGCCAAGTCTCTGGGTTCTGCTCTGTAGGTGGCAAAGGGACACCAGGGTTAAAGGAGAACCCTCAGAACTCAGTGTGAAAAGGTTGCAGGAGGATGGATGGCATCGTCCTCAGTCACTGACAGCAGGATCCAATCCCAGGGGACAAGCTCCCCCAAAAGCGTTTACCAAAGAGAAGAGCAAGCAAGGTCAACATGAACGAATGCATGGGGCTGGCCAGGATTTGTGTGGGTTTTGTTTGGTTTTTTGAAAAATAATTTACAAAAATCAAGATGTAATTCACATACCATAAAATTCACTCTTTAAAAGCATACAACTCAGTGATTTTTAGTACAGTCGCAAGGTTGTGTAACCATCATCACTGTCTGATTCCAGAACATTTTCATCACCCTAAAAAGGAAACTACTTGCCAGGTCTCTGAAACATGCAAGCGTGTGCCAGAGTTGCTGATGTAGAAATGAAATCTGTGATCAAGACGTTCACAGAATGCCAGATCTGGCAGGACAGATCATTTCCAGGGAATTTCTGCCTCCCCTCCCCACTCCCTGCAGGTTCATTCTGGACTTGCTTGCAGTCTCTGCTGACCTAGAATTGTCCCACAGCCACACTGCTCGGTGCTTCGTTTCAACAGGTGCGTCTGTTTTCTTGCCGTCTTGGTACTCTGCATCTACACACATGATTTTTTCAGAATACTCTTCTCACCCCTCCCCATTTCTCCTAACTTCTTTAATCCAGGAAACCCCTTGCTCAGACTTGAGGTCTCAGCTCACACGTTGCTTCTCTTAGGATGCTATTCTGGAGCCTCCACAATGTCGCCAAAACATGCAACATTCCCTCGCGCAGCACCAAGGGCCACACTATTTACTCTTCCATCAACTGTTGATAGCTGATGTGTATGCCCGGAGCCGCAAGAGCACCTGGGACCTAACGGATGAGTGAAGGAAGGAAGGAAGCTCCACATTCTAGACAAGCCAGCAGGGAAAGAAGCTCGTTGGGACCAGCCTTCCAAACTTCCCCACACTTACCTCTGTGAGAGCGGCTTGGTGTTCTAACCTGCGTTTTGGATTCTCAAAGACCCCAAGATCTTCACACCACAAGGACAACTTTCTAATGCAGAGTTTCTGATTTTACGAAAGACAAGAGGGAGCAAAATTCAAGGGCAAGAATTCCTAACTGCCTCTCTCAAATTATTTCATGTGGCCGATTTCCTACTCCTGGGTCTAAACCTGGCCACCTTTCTCCTTACTAAGAATTGTGTAGGATGGAGCGTTTCATGGGTGCTTTCGGTTGAGGAAGATGAAAATGCTGTGGAGACGGGTGCTAGTGACGACAGCACAGCAGTGTGAATGTGCTGTTTCTATGAGAGTGTCAGGTTAAACACGACTAGAGCAGTAAACTTTATGTTAGGTGTATTTTACTCCAATAACAACTTACAGGCTCCAATTATGGTAGCTTGTGATCAGACTGATCACAGTCTGAACTCTAGTTGGTGTTACATGCTGGGAACATTAGCAAAAGCTGAGTTTCCTTTTCTGTGAAATGGTAGACTCATTCATTGAAAAGTATTTATTGAGCAACCATTAGGAGAAGCAGATTATTGTGCTGGTTAGACACGCAGACCCTGCAACCTGGCTTGAGTCCTGATTCCAGGCTCTCTAGCTGCAGGGTCATGGGCCAGCCAAGACTTTTTCTGGAAAATGGAGATAGGAATTCCTACTTCATGCGTTGTTGTGAGCAGTCATTAAGCTAATGTAGGAAAAGAGAATGGTGTCTGGGACGAGATAATCGCTCCCTGTTATTACTCGCCAGAGTTAATGTATGGAAATATTTAGAGTCTGGTGTAAATGCTACTTACGGTTATCATTTGTTATTATGGGTCAAGCACTGCTCTAGAAAGTGGGGATAGAGTGAGGAACCAGTCCTTGGCGTCGTGGAACAGACAACAGAAAAGAGAAACAGACAATAAATAAGCCAATGTAGGGGCTGTGGGTGTAGTCAGTGGGCTAGAGTGTTCTGAGCATGTGTGAGGTTCGACCCGCAGCCACACACAAACACGCATATGGATCGTGAGTAAATGGATAGCGGGGTCAATAGTAGCTAACGTCTGGCTCCTGTTGTGCTAGTGAAAATCACATCTTATGTGCAAAGTGTGCAAAGTGTCTCAAAACGCACTTCATCTTAATCTGCCCCGCCCCGGCTCCCTTCCCCAGCACTCCCTCCTCCCCTCTCTTTGGAGAGAGACCAGTTAGAGGACCGGCAGCTGGCAGCCCTGCCTGTCAGCAAAGGGGGCAGCAGGAGTGGCTCCGTCCCGGGCCTGCAAGGGCAGTTTCTGCAGCAGGTAGTTTCTCTCTTGACACTTAGAGGAAATATGAATCAGCCGTCGTTCGGTTTTCATTTCCTGGGAGGCTGCAGGCCCAGGAAATCTGTGGTTTGAGCATCAATTCAGAGATCAAATGAAATGGCTACTGGCAGCGGATTGTGCTGCTAGGACACTAACAATGTGCTTTGGAGCCAAATGACTCACGTTGAGCTGGTTCCTCTCTCCTGATTACATTCATCTCTCGAAATGTGCAGAATTTCCTGGCCAAGGTCCACGCTTCCTTAGTTGTGCTGGATGGTGGCACCCATCTGGACCAGGCTGAAGCAGGGGTGAACAGTCCAGCCTCGTACAGAGATCGGACCAGAGGCTGAGCTGTGTGGACTCCTTGTGTGTGCTGTGCTTAATGAGTGGTAGGCTTGGGAAAGCTGCTCGGCCTCCCCCACCCCACACCCTGCTGCTTCCCCAGCTGCGGAGCAGATCTCACCAGGAGCAGCACTGGGACAATCAACTCACAGGTAGCCACCACCCTGCCAATGGCCACTCCTGTAAAAGTCCATTTATTTCATGCAGATATCTGAGGGCAAGGAAACAACCAAGATATTGCATGGGGTTTTGCAAGAAGTTAACCAGTCATTAGAGAGAGAGAGGTTGATGAGATGGCAGATATTAGGGTAAGAACATTCAAGTGTTTCTACATCATTCTTCTTTATGGGCCCTGATTGTCCTATGTGTCAAGGAATCCTCACGAGCACTAATTTAAAAGTGAAGGAGGAAGGGTGTTCCACAACACAGTGACAGTCTGTCTTCTACAAGGGGCAGATTCTGACACAGGACGGGGACAGTGCTGCAGCAATGACTCAGTGCCAAGGGCACAGAGCTCCGAAGCTGGCATACCATCAAAGTGATGCTGGTTTCATCTCAGTGGTGGGGAGTGGTGGGTTTCTGCGTTGTGATTTTGCAAGTTTTATGTGTTTGGGAAATATTTCATACTAAAAAGCACGGAATTTGAGGTCAGAAAATCTAAGCCTAAATTCTACTTCCCTGGACAGGCCATCCAATTTCTGAACTCGTTCATGTGGATGACAATAAGTCATTTGTAGGTTTATGACACCCAAGATAAAGCATGGGAAGCACTTGGTGAGCCGATAAGCATTATACAGACGTGTTTAATGGCAGTAACAGTAATGGGGTGGCCCCTCACTCAAAGAGTTGAAGACTTTCATGAAAAGAACCCTTGGGGTGTGAATGAGGATTCCTGTCCTGGAGCTTGTGGGGAGCTTGGACTGGTGACCTATTGGCATCTCGTCCAACTTTAAGATGCTGTGATGGTTTGGGCCGGAAGCCAAAGACCCAGATCAGGCAGAAAACAGTTGAGCAAGTAGACAGAGTCTGAGAGTCGGACACGGGGGTGGCAGAGACTGGAGGACGAGGCCTCATTTGAAGGAGGCACCGCTATTTAGATCCAGCCCAAATGACTGGGATCTCACAGGTACACAGCCTACTGTGCCATGTATCTGTGTCTGTGTCCATTCACATGTGTATCTACATACACATGTACATCTTATATATGTATAGTTATTGTCAAGAATTCAGTATTTTTAATATATTCAGAGTTGTACAAGAATTGTTGCAATGAATCTAACAATATTTTCATCATCCCCAAAGGAAACCCTATGCCTATTAGTGGTCGCACCCCATTCCTCCTTTCCTTGGCCCCAGATAACCACGATCTACTTTCTGTTTCTGTAGATTTGCTTATTCTGGACATTCACATGGATGGAATCAAATGCTATCAGGCCTTTTGTGATTTGCTTCTTTCACTCAGAACAATGTTTTCAAGGTTCATGATGTTCCAGCACGTTATCAATACTCCATTACTTTTTCTTGCCAAGTAATATTCCATTACATTGCTATATCACATTTCCTGTGTCCATAAATATTGAGGGACATTTGGACCGTTTCTACTTTTGGGCTATTGGACTAATGTTGCTACAACCATTCATGTACAAATGTTTGTGTAGAAGAATATTTCCATTTTTTTGCAGGCTGCCAGATATTTCAATATTTCAACAGAACTAGAACCAACAGATCTCTCTCTCTTTTTCTGTGTGTGTGTAGGTACTCATTTTAAAAATATTTAAAGGGGTTGGGGATTTAGCTCAGTGGTTAGAGTGCTTGCCTAGCAAGCACAAGGCCCTGAGTTTGATCCTTGGCACCAAAAATAAAATAAAATAAAATAAAATAAAATAAAATAAAATGTGAGCTAAATACAAAGCATGCAGAGACCAGTTTTCCAATTTGCTGTAGAACGCGGTTCTTCTGTTTGTGCAGAGAGAAAACAATGTGCCTGACACCCATTAATCTTTGGCTTTTCCGCTTTCCCAGGATTTAATTATGCTTTCACATAAACAAGCATTCATTTATTTTAAAAACTCACATTTGTTTCCCAAAGGATTTCGAGATGACTTCATAAACCTGACAGACAATTAAAAATGAGCTCAGAAAGAGAAGGGCTTGGACCACCCGGCCCTGAGCTGAGGGATGTACTCTTCCATGTCCGCTGCCCAGCTCCTTGTGTGGTAGGAGAGGTGCTCAGAGCCAGGGCAACAGACATGTCTTGGGCCATGGTGACAGTCCCTCTGGAAGACATGTCCTTTTGTGCTCAGAGATGAGAGACAGGCTCTTATCTGGGAGAGATCATGGTGTTTATGGGGGACACACAGGTTCCCCCAGTTAGAACTTAGTGCACTAAAGGTAACCCAAGTATGGTGGTACACGCCTGTAATCCCAGCACTGAGGAGGCAGAGGCAGGAGGATCACAGCATGTTTGAGGCCAGCCTGAGCTAAATAGTTCAAGCCCAGCCTAGACTACATAGCAAGACACTGCCTCAAAAACCAACCAACCAACCAATAAAACATAAATGCAAAGGTAAACTTGGTAGCCCAGAGAAATACTTTGGCATGTGGTGGTGATGGGTGAGCTTCACACAAGAACCAGACAAGTACGGACTGCGTGGCCTGGCTCTCTGCACCACGTGAGCTGGTGGCTGTTGGGCAGGTTATTTCACCTTCGTGAGCATGATTTCCTCATCTGTGAATAGGAACAGAACAGTCTCTGCCTTATGGGCCATTTTTTTTTTAATTAAAGAAATAAAGTGCTTAGCAAAATGCCTGTCACATTCTAAGGATGCCCAGTAGGGATTACTGAATGTTAATGTTTTGTCATCTGGGCTGTGTGTGTGTGTGTGTGTGTGTGTTGGGAGGGGCCTTATGGGCCGAGGCTGCACCCCAGAGAACGTTTCTGACCTGCCACTGCAAATAGTTGCAGATTTGTACACGTCATGGTGTCAGCTGTCCACGGGGAAGAACATGGTCCAGGAGCCAGCACGGTAGGTCAAGGGCAGGGCCGCAGGGAGGCGGGGCGATCAGAGCCACGAGAAGGTGGGGCGGGAGACGAACAGGGTGCACATGCCGGTCGGACTCCGATATGTCTACTGAGGGTTTCGCGGGTGGTATCAGTTGGACTGCACATAGTAATGAGTCAGGGAAGGAGCAGACAGAATCCGTCTGCTGGGAAATGGAGAAAATGCTGCTGTAGGGGGAGGAGGGAAAGGGTGCGGAGGGCAGAGGTGTGAGGGACCCTGCCGTGTTTGGGGACAGTGAGTGGCTCGGCAGGACCTGAGCGTGGGGAGTTGGGGAAGAGACGCAGGCGGGCGAGGGGCTGCGGCTGTCAGGCTGCGCAGACTGCTCTTAACTGGGGTGTGTGTGGGCGGGATTTAAGAGTAGGAATGACACTGCCAGACTTTTGGCTCCTCTGTGGCCCTTGAGCAGCAGGGGGACAATGTGACAGCAGTGATCATCATTATGAGAGTGAGGAAGGTTCTCAGGCTGGCCCAGGGTGATAGTTCTGTGATTTATTACACGGTGATTATAACGATGCCAGTGTCTGGAGCAAGCTAAGTGGCAGAATCGGGCTGAAACCCAGTGGAAAATGCTCAGGAAGGGAAAGTTTTGAAAAGTGTTTAAGTCAGAAAGTTGACACTGAAACAAAGAAGAAGGGGGAAATTTCATAAAAAGCACCACCAAAGTCAACTTTGTAAAAGTAAAAATGAGAAAGAGTTTCCGTGGATAATCTTTACTTATTCCAAAACTGAGACCAGAGGCACCTTCATTTTCAATACAGAACCAAGAATATATTTGTTGCTTCTCAGCAACGAATGTGTTTCCTGGCTTCCCTTAGGCAGCCTGGTGCTGTGATCAGCTTGCATAAAATGGCTCTGATGGTCGCCCTTTCCCTGAGCACTGCCTTTTATTAGTGCTGTGCTCATTACATTCGTTTCCTATTGGTGCTCTAATAATTTGCCGTCAACTTAGTGGCTTAAAACAACACAAATTTATTATTTTATAGAAGTCCGATCTGGGTTTCATGGAGCTAAAAATCAACATGTCAGCAGCCATGTTTCTTTCTGAATGCTCCAGGAAGGTCCAAGACTCTGCTCTCTCGGCTTCCAGGGGCCACCTGCATTCCCTGGCTCCTGGCCCTTCCTCCAGCCACAAGGCCGGCAATTAGCTGCCTTGCTCCAGGCTCTGTCTGTCTCTCTGTCTATCATTCCATTCCTACAACTATGGCCCTCCTGCCTCCTCCTCTCCCTTCCTATAAGGACACTAGTGATTACATGTGCTGACCTGGATGACCCGGGATGGCGTTCCGATCTCACCATCCTTCATCACATCTACAAAGCCCCTTCCATCATATGTTCACAGGTTCCGGGGATCAGGGTGTGGATAACTTTGGGGAGAGACATTATTCTGCCTACCACAGTGACTGTGTTTATAATGGAATGGAAACAGTAAGCAATGGACTTTTGTGCTGGAGAAGAAATGTGTGTGGTTGTTTAGCTCAAGCTCTGGGACCAGGAACCCTGGACTTGCATGTTGCTTCCCTCAGCTGCCAGCCCTGTGGCCTCTGAGTCTATTTCCTTGCCTGGTAATGGGACATTACTCAAACTCACTTCATAAAGTCATTGTGAGAACAAATGAAATGAACAGATTGGTAGGTCAGCAACTTCAAGCGGTAACTGGCATGTGGCACGGGCTCATTAAATATCCACCATGAGCAGCTGAAGGATGAGTATCGTGTAGACTTTTCTCTACGATTGAATTTGAAGATTAATGGCAGAGTCTGCTTTGTGTGTGTCGGTGGAATCTGTGTGTTTAAGTATATGGATGAATATCATAATATCATGTTCAGTGAAAGAAGGCAGGCACAAAAGAGCTCAAGTATATGGTTCTATTTATAAAGTTCAAGAATGGGGCAAACAAATGTATGCTCCGAATGGTGGTATGCAGAGCAGGCCTGAGACTAGGATCTTTAGAGAGGTCGGCTTGTAAGGCTGGCCCATTACTGTGATAAAAGAACAGATGTTATTGGCTTTATTTGTGTTTCTAGAATTAGGCAGCAGTTTAGACCAAAAATGTCCCAGTATGCTCCACCCTACCATATGGGCAGGCTATATTTATAGCCAGAGTAAAAGAAGTGACATACAGAAAATGGAAGTGAAGTGCAGAGACTGTTATAACTTGTGTTAGTCTTAACCCAACATGGTCTGAGTGGTTGGCTACTTGTGATTGGCTACTTGTGATTGACTGAGATTCAGCTACTTATTACAAGAGTAGGTTGTAGTCTGTGTACACATCAAGTCAGGTTTGTTTCACTACATGTGGAGAAACTTCGGGCCTAACTTACAATATATACAGTGGCAACTTTAGACCAAAGAATTTAATGCAATAGCTAGCATCCAGCAACTTTGCTATCAGATTATTCCCAGGGAATCAGTGACTGATAAGAGTGGTTCGTTGTGCGTAGACAACAGGATTTATCTGAATACCTGCCTTGAAGTTTGCTACACGGTAGGTAGAGGTGCCTGCCTCAGGTGTCCCCTTGGACTCTGGGTCCGTAATGAGCTTCCCTGGCTGACAGCACTTTACATGTGTTGTCACCACTCTTTGCTGAGAGAATCGAGTGGGTCCTGTGTAACCCCATTGGAAGAGGACCTTTGGCTGCTGGCTCCTCATTTCCTCCAGAATTTGCCACACAAACCTTTCTTCCTTTGCTGACTTTGCTTTATATCGTTTCACTATAACAAGTCATCGCCATGAATACAACCGTGTGCTGAGTCTCATGGTCTTTCTAGTGAATCACCAAATCTGGGGGTGGTCCTGGGGAGCCTCTCCCCCAAAACATGGTTACCTGGGATGGGGGTGGATCATAGATTGAAAAGGAACACAAGGAAATCCTGTTCTCTATCTTCATGTGGGTCATAGACAAGTATGTACACACAGAAAAGCAAAATCACTGAACAGTACCCTGGAGATGAATCACTGTATTCCTTTCACATTTGCGTGTTACTTCTCAAAACAATTAATCTGCAAGGACCCAAACAAACCTGACTGGTCAGCCACTTCTCAGGGCAACTCTTGGTGACTGATGGTCCATCTAGACACAGCTATGAATATTTTGCTCTCAAAGTGAAGGCTCCAAAGAGAAAAAGTCCCCTGCATTCAAGGAAATTACACGTGAATGAGTGGTCGTCCACGGAAGACTGATCAAGAAGTGTTTTGGTGAAGATGGGTGTAAGAGATCCCTGCTAGACCCAGAAGGAGAAGCTGGTGTGCTCCAACAGGCTGTCTTTCCCTGCGTTTCCTTTCCCTGTCTCACCGTCTGAAAGGAGGCAGGCTGCCTTCGCCCATCCCTAACCACATCATATGATCTGAGGAGAAACCAGAGTATCCTAACCACACCATGGGTGCGTTGCTCCGTGGCAGGAGAATCTCCTGGGAATTACACTCAGACCCACTTTGAATTGTCATTTTGGAAAAGCTTCCTGTAATTTGTAGTCAAGTCCCACACGCGTGTCAAAGACCTGTCTTTTCCCTGCCTGTATTTCCTACAGCAGCCAGGTTTTGCCTTAGAAGCCAGGCATTGCGATTTGGAATGCTGAGTGCAGGGGATGCTGAGAAGGCAAACTGTGGAGTGGAGGGTTGGGGTGCCACTGCTTCTTTCAAGCCATATTACTGCCAAATGCTGTGCCGCTCTAGGGGAGAGCACACGGACAAGCAGCAAATGCCGACAGCAGCTTATCCCATGTGCTTAGGGGAAGAACTGTTCCCAGACGTTCCGGGATTTGCACAGTGACTGGTATCTAGCGCCGTGGGTCAGATGGGTCCCCCACGGCTCAAGCTTTGGACACTTAATCCCCACATTGAGACACGGGGCCTCCGGGGAGGTGTTTAGATTATGGGGACTCCATCTTCACGAACTCATGCTGCTAGCAAAGGGCCTGAGCCCGCAAGTTGGATCTCTAGCTCCCACCCACCTGCCACGTGCTTGTTTATCCCTCTGCCTTCCACCACGGAGCACTGGAGCAAGAAGCCACTTGCCGGGTGCTGGCAGCTTACTACTGAACTTCTCAGCCTACAAGGAATAAACTTATTTCCTGTGTAAACATCTGTGGCGTGTGTGTGTGTGCACGCGTGCGTGCAAGCATGTTTCTTATCCCTAGAACTTGCAATTAGCTGCAAAGGAAACCACCTGGCCACAGTTGAATCATGCAGGCTAATGAATGATACTGACTCTTAATAAACATAACTGGACTATTTTCTGAGGTAACTAAGGTTTTTTGTGATGCACTGACTAAAACCTGCAGAGAAATGTTACACTACGTCTTTCAGATTTTGGGTGTACTATTCTGTAAGGGGATTAGAATTGATCTCATCAAATCATGTGTTTTCTACCTCTTATCAACAAATATATAAGCATTTGACACATACTGCTCTGATTAGTTTTAGAAGATGTAGGTATACTTTTTTCTTATTAAATAACTTCATTAAACAGAAAATTCTGAGCATGAGAGTTAGTGAAATTATTTCTGATTTTTAAACATGACTTTTTAGTAATCTGTTTTATATTATGCATTGTATAATTTATTCTCAGTGATTTTTATAATATTCTCCTGAACGAATATTAAGACACTTACTTAAGTTGAAAAGTAATGTTACTCTTTTGATGACAGGAAATATATGTAATTTGGCTGATTGATTTGCCAATTCAGTTATATGATGGAATATTTTTCATCAGTTGAATAAGCCAAATCTTCAGCTCCAGGATCTGAGAAAGAAGCATTAATAGTTCACTATAAAAGATCTACAGAAATAAACCCTTTGATTTTTTTCAACTAGTTCTGAGACAGATTTAACAAGGTGCCTCTAGGTGAAAAGATAATAGTTAAAATAATAGTTATTTTAAAGTCTTGGCTTTTTTCAAATATTTCATAGAAGGAGACATTCATGACGGAATAATAAATCCTTTCTCAAATTGGATGATTTCCAAATATTTGCTTTTAACCAAATTAGAGAAAGACTTAACTGAAGTGAGAGATCCTTAAGAATTGTTTTCTGTTTGGGGCATACAATCCAAGAGGAGTTCAAAGAACTGATTGTCAAGGGTCCAGGTAAACGCTTTCCTACTTATGTATATGAATGAGAGTTCTCAGTGTTCATATAGATGAAAAATGGAATAGAAAAGGTTCTTTCAGGGGACTGGGGATTTAGCTCAGTGGTTAGAGTGCTTGCATAGGAAGCACAAGGCCCTGAGTTCAATCCCCAGCACCAAAAAAAAACCCCCAAACCAAACCAAAACAAAAAACATAAAAAGCATGCTTTGCCAGTTAAGGTTAAGGAAACGAAAAAGACTTCAATGTATCATGCATTTATAATCATATATTAGGTCTCAGGCCCAAAGCCACAGGGCTTCTATTTCTAGAACAAGGCACACAGCATTCTTGGCTGACATAGGTAGGGCCCAATGATATTAGGAAAGGATATAGTCTTCCAAGACCCTCCTGCTTTGGGCTGGGACCTGATTTAAATTAAAAACTTATCTTTTGTGAACTTCTTTTCTAAATTCTTGTAGCTACGTATGATGACACATGCTTGTAAGCCCAGTACTCTGGGAGGTTGAAATCGGAGGATCACAAATTTAAACTCAATGTGGGCAATTTAACATTTTTGTGAGGCCCTGTCTCAAAATAAAAATTTTTGAAAAGTGGGCTATGGATATAGCTCAGTGAGAAGGCCCTGGGTTCAATCCCCAGTATTGAAAAAAAAAAATTCTTACATAATTAAGTCTCCTTGAGGAAGGAGATTAGGGCATGACAAACTTGCTGGGAAATTGGGCTTGACCGGCAGGTCACAGAGTTCCAGGACACATGTGCAGAATGTTTCCCAAAGCCCTGCACTTGGAACTAATCAGAGAGTACTATCTTCAGTTTTTCTTGCGAGAACTCAAGCAGGGATTTGGTAGAACAGTCTAGACCTGATGTCAGCCTGAGGCATGAGAGAGGAAAAGGATGGCCACCGCTGAGCTCTCCCTTCACAGTGGTCTGCTCTCACTCCATAGAATGTACTTCTTTTCATATTTTTACTTTGCCTGAACTCACTCTGCAGAGCATGTTTCTTTCCTTTCCACACCTTTAATAAATATAAAACCTTGCTACCTTTTGTGTTTGTCTTGACCAATTCTATGTTCAGGACAGGAAGAAGTAGAAACCACCTCTAGAAAGAGACTCCGGTATCCCAGAGCCCCAGAACATTTTTGGTTGAGCACCCCAGAAATATAGTAGCACCCTGAGGAGACAGTAACCATCTGGAAAGGAAGACATTTTCACTTTGCAACTCCAAATGTAACTTCTGAGTAAAATGTCAGTAAGCATCATAATCACCCTGCCTAGTACCCTGAACCCTAAGAGTGACTCCTGTGAGCATAGAAAGACACCCAAACCCACACACCCTGCAGATGCCTTTGTGGCATGAAGTCGCAACACTCTACATCTGCTTTATAATAAATTCTCCCTCCACTTCTGCATGGCTGCCCATGTATCTTCACTGAGTTCTCTTATCAAGGACACTACAGGACCAAGAAGGTTCACAAGAGCCAGTAAGGACCTGGCTTCCTGGTGGTGGAACAGCATGATGGTGCTGTGATCAATAATGGATGCATCAATAGTGGATCTGCAAACCTATAAGCTTCTAATGGCTCTGCAAACCTATTTCTCAGTTTGTTTACTGTATGTTTCCTGTGCTTGGATATGTTTAGATATAGACACCATTGTCTTCCTGTTGCCCACAGTACTCAACAAGGAGTGTGCTCTTCAGGCAGACAGCCTAAGAGCATTGGCCACACTGTACAGCCTTGGAGTGTAGTCCTAATTCCGTCCAGTTTGTGATGTCCACCTCTGTGACGTCCACACAGTGATGAGACTGCCTAACGAAGCATTTCTCAGAGGCCAGCTCATCATTCAGTGTTGTGTGACAGGGCATCGAAAAATAATAAACCCATAATTATTAGTATCATTGTTATTATTATTATTTTACATTGCGATCTAGTGGTCAGAGGAAAAAGTTTTGTACTTTTACATGTGTTGAAGGGTACAACAAAACAATCAACAAAAAAACTTTGTGGGTGTGTGTGTGTGTGTGTGAGCGTGTGTTTGAAACGGGGTCTCTCTATGTAGTTCAGGCTGATCTTGAACTCACTGTGTAGCCCAGGCTGGCCTCAACTCGCAGTCATCCTCCTGCCTCAGCATCCTGAGTGCTGGGATTACAGGTGTGCACCACCCCACTCAGCTTTGATGAACAAAAATTTTGACATGTAAAAAATGTTAGGACACGGTTGTGAGGGGGGAGAAACATAAGCAGTCATACAAAGAGATAAAAAGAACAATGCAGAGTTTCTGACTGTTGAACGAAAAGCTTGTTGTGTGTTTTTAAATGGATGAGGGTGGGCGGGAAATTTCTAGGGTGTTGCAGGGGTAATGAATCTGTGGGATTTCTTTCAAGCAACCATGCAATTTTTATTTTTAAGTGTCAGTTTTTTAAAAAAAATTTTGGGTGCTGGGAATTGAACTCAGGGCCTTGCGTTTACTAGGCAAGAGCTCTACCACTGAGCTAAATCCCCAACCCTGTCAGTTTTTACAATACATTGTGAATCTATGTAATCTTTTGTTGTTGTTGTTTTTAATCTATGTAATCTTAAACAAAAAATGGTGAGTTAAAATTTAAACTAAGTAAGAAACTGTGGGGAGGAGTAGTTTCCAAAATTCTTTTTGTTTTTTAGATAGTATTTAGAGCAAACTTTTTTGAATTCTGTTTACTTGGTTTCCAATAATGTTCATTAGCAGGTATAAGGAAACAGATGACCTCAACCCATGCACCTGACCACAGCACATCACACTCAGGCTCCTGAGTAGAATGCTATGGAGTAGGAATTTATGTTATTCCCATTGAACAGATGAGAAAAACAAGATACAGAGAGATCAGATAACTTCCTAAAGGTCACACATATAGGAGATGATAGAACCAGGGCTTCTTATACATTGATCTGTTTTAAAATAGGAGAAGGAAAAAAAAGAAACTAAAAACAAACAAAGGAAAAAGATAACAGAAAAGCTGGGCATGGTGCTGCATGCCTGGAACGCCAGTGCTCTGGGACACTGAATCGGGAAGACTACAAGTTAGAGCCCGGGGGGTAGAAAGGGGAGGAGAGGGTAAGTAACAACAATTAAAATGTGTTATCTATAGGCACCAACTCCTATAGATAGTAATGATGATAGTAAGCATTATGTACTGCAAACATGTACTACTAAATAAAATAAAATTAAACTTAAAAAAAAAAAAAAAAAGAAAGCTAGAGCCCAGTCTGGGAAATTTAACAAATGAGTTGAGACCCTGTCTTGAAACAAAAAATAAAAAGGTCTGGCCATGCAGTTTAGCATGAAGGCCCTGGGTTCAATTCTCAGTAGTGCAAAAAAAAAAAAGAAAAAAAAAGACAAAGTAGAAAAAAGTATTCTATTCTCTGTACTCAGTACTGTTTTTGCCCAGTGGGCCCTACTAGTTCATTTTCCTTTCTCTATGTCCAACTTGTCTGGCTTACAAGTAGGTTGGATTTACCCATGGGGATCTTGAGAATACAGTCTTGAGTTGCAGACGGAGGTGCGTTTCAGTGACCTGTTTGGTGACACTGGTTTTCACAGCCCCTGAGTGCTACAAATGTCTTAGGCAGAAGTGTCGGTGGTGGAGACCAAGGCAGGCTGGACAAGTAGTATTGCAGGTCACTGGTGAAATGCCTCAAACCAGAAAGCACCAAAGCATCCCAAGAAATTATTTTTCCTGGCCTCCTCCATACGACCTCATAATTCCAATTTCAGATGTTCAGAGTGGGCAGAAAGCTTATGGTTTCCCTTACAGCAATGAGGAAAACAATTAGGCTGACTGCAGTGTACTGGGGGAGAGAAACCATTTTCTCGCCACCTCCTGCTGCTGCCGTCCAGAGGCCCTCGCGGAGCTGGCCATCTGACCCTGGCGAAGGGTATGAAAAGAGGTGGTGGGGACTCGGAGGGTGAAGGTACCTTCAGAAGTTTGCCACTCGGCAAAAGGAAAATCACCTTAAAAATACAGCCCCCTCCTAAAAAATACCCCATCTGCCTGAAACAACATAACTATCTAAAGACAAGTCCTGTATTTCTAGGTAGCGTGGTAGTTTTTACTGTATCTTCGGGCAAGTGCCTTGTGACCCCTTTTGGACAACTCTAGCACATTT
The DNA here is from genome assembly GCA_004026905.1 of Hystrix cristata. Classification (NCBI taxonomy): domain Eukaryota; kingdom Metazoa; phylum Chordata; class Mammalia; order Rodentia; family Hystricidae; genus Hystrix; species Hystrix cristata. Next base: position 44,068 of record PVJO010007573.1, read on the forward strand.
CAATATCCTCACAAGTATATGGACACTTAGAAATTTAAGCCAAGTCCCACAGCCTGGACTTGGCCTCCCTCCATCGACCTATTATGGGATTGGCAAAGACTCTTTTGACCAAAGCTTGCCTTTGGCTCCTCTGAGTCCTCTGCTTGAGTGGGCCTGACCTTGGTTCCCCTCGCTGTCATTGTAGAATCCAGTTTGAGCGAGAATCCTGCTAAATCAGCGTAGAAAATCCTCCACCCTTAGTATCTGACCACCTTCAATGGTTATCGCCCTGGGCCACCTTGAGAAATAATCCTATCAAACCCCTGAGGTTTCTTCTTGGTAATGTTCTGTCCACTGAACCCATCTGCCTAGTTTTCCTTGTAGAAGTTGGAATCAAATCCAACCTCTTTGCTCTGCTTTAAGACCCTATTGAAGTGGTCCCCGTACCTGTGAAGATCAGAGAGTGGTAGATAAGGACTTACATGAACTTGAGTTCTGACCCTCCCTATTCTCTCCCCTGTGGAAAGAATGAAATCACAAAAAGTTGGGAGGTCGAGAGGAAAGGAAGCAACACACAGTATTCTTTCTGGTCTTGCTACCCTGCCCTAGTCTCGTACTGCCTGCCTAACATAGCTGAGTTCTGCCCCACCCTCGCCTTGCTTATCTCTGAGGACTGGAAACCTGTGGGCCACAGGTCCCTCTTCAGCTGGGCTGCTTGAAACCTGTTGGATCTCAGAGGGCTGCTGGAGTGCTGCTCAAGAGCCCCTCAGTGACAGACATCCCCAGCGCCATGACAGTTGACAATTGCCACAATGACAGCTGGAAAGAACCACAAAAGGAAGGAAAAGATCTGAATTTCTGGGAAATTTCTGCCTATTCCCAGGAAAGACATGATTCTTCCTCCCCTTCATTAGCCTATCTCTGCCCTTTGTTTCCAACCCATATAGGGGTGAGGAAATTGCTTTGCAAATTTATTTTTCACCTCTCCCATTCTTGGCTAAGAATAAAATTCTCCTTTGCTGCTCAGTGGGCACTCAATCTTGTTATTGGTTTCATAATTCTGAAAGAGAAAAAGAACCCGGGTTGAGGTGAGAAATCGCTACATCTAAGGATGGAGAGGTTAGGAGTTAGGAGGGTTGCTGAGGTGTTATGACTTGGGCCCTCTTTAATTTTGTTTTGAAAAATGCAAATCAGGTTGAAATATTTTTTTTACATTTCCTTTGGTTGTTTAGATTATGTTTCTCTGGATACGGCCTCTTGCTAATACTAGGCCAGCCACAAAGAACTACAGTGATGAAGAGTTTTTGGAAAATCAGAAAAGAAACTTTGGCAAGCATTAAAAACACATTTCCCATTGATCAGATATCTTTTTAGGCCCTCAGGACAGAGACGGGCGCAAGTCATGTTAGGACATGTACGTACAAAAGAAAATGGGGAACAGAGAACATTATATCAGAACTTGAGTGTTCTAGTCCCCGCTTTGGCTTGTGCTGGGAGCAGCCAGTTTCCTTGCTCGCGCTGAGTCTGTTCCGTGTTACTCTGGCTTTGAGGATCAAATAAGAGCCGGGAAACTCATCTACTCTAGTGTGTTCCACATTATAGACACTCGACAAATGCTTGTTAAGAATCACAGATTTAAATATAGATGCATTTTTATTGGAGTCAGGGAGCCCTAAAATGTTGTAAATTGCATGGATTATTTTGAACACACTTCTAAGTTAATTCAAAAGTATAGAAGGAACTTGATCAGTCCTTTTCAAGAATTGGGTCTCACAAATGTTTTTTAATGAAATGACTCTGGAAAAAAAAAATGAAATGACTCTGGGTTCCAAGAGGGCTGAACTCTCTGCCTCTTCCATCATTCAGTGCACAGCGTTGTTTACTCAGTGCTTGTTTATTCACTGAAGTGTTTGAGGCCTTATCCAGGCTGGGCAGAACGTCCTACTTGGCAAAGTGTTCGTTTCTGACTACTGGGCAGAGGCCCCACAGTTTATAAAGTACTTCTACGTGCAATGACTTATTTGAGCAGCACATTAAGTAAAAGATACGTGCTTTCTGGCTTTTTGTTTTGTTTTAATGAAAGAGAGTGCAAAGTGATTAAATGGTTTGTTACAAGTCCCACATCCAACAAGTACTGGAGACAGCATTCAAACTTGGGGCTTCTGACTTTCCCAACTGAACACTCATTCTGCATCCCCATGTGTTAAGGGCTGATGTGCGTCTCCTTCAATTCTTACACTGAAATCTTAACCTCTGGTTTCCAAGAATGTGTTTTGGACGTACAGCCTTTGACAAAGAAATTAAGGTAAAATGAGGTGTTAACTGTGGGATCCTAATACTATGTGACTAGAGCTCTCATAAGAATAGGAGGAAGTAAGAGCAAAATAAGAGATAGATAATAGGAGGAACTAGATCTTTTGCAAAAAGGAAGGGAAGATAGGAGAGGAGAGAGGGAAAAGAGATGAAAAAAGAATTAAGAAGTATTATGTCCATGTACCAACACCACACGATGAATGTAATCATTACCTACTGCAAACATATTAATAAAATTAAAAATTAAAAAAGGAAACATCACTTAATTTTGCAGCAACATTTAAAAAGTATTTATTTCAGTGAAATGTGGAGATTAACAAAATAAGGTGCACAACTTTTAAATAAAAGGGGAGGAACTGGGGGTACAGCTCAATACTAGAGTCCTTGCCTAAAATGCTGTAGGGTTTGATTCCAGAATCTCAAAAAATAAAATAAAATAAAATAAAATAAAATAAAATAAAATAAAATTTAAAAAAGAACAGGAGAGCGAGACATTAGGGAGGTGTGTGACCATAGAGGAAAGACCATGTGAGGATGTAGTGAGAAGGCAGGCACCTGCAAGCCAGAAAAAGGCCTAAAGAGAAACCAACCCTGCCCTTATCTTCATGTTAGATTTTGCCTATAACATTCCAAGAACATAAATTTCTGTTTTTACAGTACTGGAAGTGGACAATACACTGTGGCACCTATCTCATTCTGGTACTGGAACAATAGCTCCCACTGTCCGTAAACGAGCCCCCATTTCTTATCATTCATCTAGTATAGGTTGAGCATCCCTAACTTCAAAAGTGCTCCTAAAATCCAAAGTGTTCCAAAATTGGAAATTTCTCGAATGTTTTCATGACCCAACAAATAGAAAACTCCAATTCTGACCTTATGCATCAGATTGCAGTGAAACACAGGTGCACTAAAAATGGTGTCTAAAATGTCCTTCCGGCTGTGGGTATAGGTGCATATGGAACATAAAGGAATTTGGGGCTTAGTCTTGGATCCCATTCCCCAAATATCTCATTATGTATATGCAAATATTCCAAAGTAAAACAAAAACCAGAAATACCGCTGGTCCCAAGCATTTTGGGGAAGGAATATTCAACCTGTACCTAGGACCCTCACGGCTTCCTCCAGCCCACTTATTCCACACATCAGGACTTCCCACTCAGCCAGTATCAGTATCATCTCTTCTCCTCTAATTGTATTTCCTTTCCATCTTTAGGGTTTCTTAAAGTATTACTGGGTCTTTGAGGCCCAATTTGAACCCCACCATCGTTACCAGGTTTGGGGGTGCTGGAATCTCCTTCTGGAGGTGGTATCTAGATTCTTTCTGTCCTGAGCTAAGAATTGGTCAAGACAGGGTAGGAAAAGAAACAGGCTCTCCAGAGAGAGTTAAGGCCAAGTAAAAGTAGGAAAAGAAGTACACCCTACAGCCTGAGGGTTGCCCGCCATACAAGAGTGAACATAGTGGGAAAAGCCCAACCTGGACTTTCCTTCTGTACCACCCACTCAGGCTGACATCATGTCTAGGCCATCCTATGGAAACCTGCTGGAGTTCTCAGGAGAAGTCCATATTCAGGGCTTTGGAGGCTGCTGTGTTCATGCCTCCTGGATCTTGTAATTAACAGGTCACACTGACTTCCCCAGTCGGCTTTGCCACACCCTAATCAGTCTCACCATCATGCCACCCTCCTCTGTGTACCTTGCTTCTGGTAATCTCTTTCCTGAGGTCAGAAGACATGAGACAGATGACCTGGCTCTCCTCTTGATGAGCTGCATGACACTGGTGAGTTATTTAACCTCTTTCTCTCTCATTCTGTCCCATATGCAGAGCAGAACAATAGCACCACTACAGTGAAGTGGGGAGGGAACTAGGATAATGGCTATAAAGCTATATCACTTTCCCTGGCCCAGTGGATTGTAAATACGTGTACAAAGCACACAGTTTATTTTCTTAATCTTCAGATTTTATATCCTTATGATTTTCAACAATTCTTATTTCCACATAATTCTTTTCATCTTCTTAAATTTTTCATAGTATCTTTTCTGAATCAGTCTAAGAACACTTGGGTCTTTTTATAAAAAACTTTAAAAATTCTGATCATAGAAATAACAATGCTTATTGCAAAAATATGAAAACAGCAAAAAAGCAAGGAGGGAAAAATCATTTTTAATCCTTTCGCTTTTGATAGTCACTGTTGATATTTTGGTGTGTTTCCTTCTTTTTTTCTATATGAAAACATGTATGATTTTGAAACAAAAATGATTGTAGTTGTGTGGAATACTTTTTCTTATGGGAGGATATATGTCTATAGCAATAAATAGAGTCTACCTAAGAGATGAGAAGCCACACTAGTGGCTGGCTGTGATTCAATCTATGGTTATGTTTTGTTTAGTTTGTGTAATGTTAAAAAAAGTCAGGCTCCTTTTTTTTTTTTCAATCAAGATATTTTACAGAAAAATTACAATCTCTTGCTTTGGAAAATTCTGATTCTCTAGTCACCCTTGGCCTGTGTTCCAGCTAGAACTGAGAAGTGCTTTTACATTGTGTTCATGGCCCACATAGATCCCTGGTCTCTTTTACCCTTCATGATGGACACGGAGCATTTTCCCGCTAATGGGGCTATTTGAGAACACATCTATTCTCCTCCACTGGAATGAGCAATGTGGGGGCAGCGCTTTTCTTACTTCGTCTTTTAACCCTTCGGCCCCATGATGCTGTAGACTGAGTGTTTGTATCTCCCAAATTTGTGCATTGAAATCCTAATCTCTAAGGTGCTGGGAGGTAGGATTTTTGTGGTGACTAGGTCATAAATTCCCTCATGAGTGGGACTTGTGCCCTTATAAAAGAGGCCTGAGACAGACCCCCTGCCACTTCCACCTTGAGGACACAGCCAGGAGACGCCCTCCACGAGCCTGGATGCAGGTCCTCACTGGACGCAGAATCTACTGTAAATTTCTATCATTTATAAGCTAGTCTGGTTATGGTGTTTTGTCATAGCTGCCTGTCTTAGTTTCTGTCGCTGTGACAAAATACCTGAGAAAATCACCTTAAAAGGAGGAAAAGTTTCCTTTGGCTCCCAGTTTCAGAGATTTTAATCCACGGTGGGTTGATTGCCTCACTTTGAGACTGAGGCAAGACAGTACACGATGGTGGGCCCATGTGGCAGAGCAAGGTTGCTCCCTCTTGGGGAGGGCTGGGAGCAAAGAGAGGAGAAAGGGCAGGATCCTAGTGTCGCCTTCAAGAGCACGGCCCTGGGACCTAACTTCCTCCCCCAGGCCCACCTCCCGAAGGTTCCACCACACAGGCGGCGACCCAGCCCACAACACACAAGCCTCTGCAGCGTGCTCCAGACCTTACGATGACGCTGCCCACATGAACAGGTCTCAGCACCTCCCCCTTCTAAGATCTCACAACATCCTGCCTGGATACTGGAAGACGCGGACTGCTTGGTGACGTCTCACGCATCCACGTTACTCCAGAAGCGCCCAGAGGAGTCTGGAGCGGCAGGGCGCTGGGCAGGGATTCTGACAGCGGGGGACGCAGCGGGGGCCTCACTGCTACCCCGATACAGCCAGCTCTTAGGCAGAAGGTGACAGCTCTCAATTAACATCACTGACCCTCCCAAAGCACCCAACATTGGAAGAGAGTAAAGGAACAAGGGAGGAGATGATTGCCGTTTATTAATGGTCGCGCTCGCTTTCGTTTCTCACCACCGTCATCTAAACACACGAGGGCCTTCTAGGCGCTGACGGCTGCATTCCGCACAGTCTCTCATGGGTGGTGGCCTCAGATGAGAAGCCTAATCTCAGGGCAGCTGGCAGGCTCCAAGCTGCCCCACCCCGTGGGTGGCACGTGAGGTCCAACCACAAGATGGGCGGCAGGCCCTTTAATCCTGCCCAAAGCCTTGGCTTCCAAAACCCAAGCTTCCAAAATTTGGGCTTATGTAACTTATTTGTTTGTTTTGAAGCCAGCCCTGTCCAAGTTAAGAGCATTTAAGACTCCCTTTTAGAGAAAATTTGGAACCCAACATTATCATTAACTAAATCAGCAAGCAATGGTCCTGTAAAAATACGGAGCTGCACAGTCCTGAGGACTCGTACCATCCCATTCCCGGTGGAATCACGTTGCCTGGTGGTTTCTCCGAACACTGTGCCTGGGATTTTGCTTCTCTGGCTCTCTGAAAGCAGAACTGCAGTTAGCAGCGCAGGCCTCTTGGTCCTGAGGGTTTCTGCTGGGTAGCAGCCTTGCCTGGAGACAAGAGGCCTTGTCTGTAAATGTCCCTGCGGCTCCTTAACTAGTTCAGTTGTTGGGGCTTATGTTTTGTAAAACATGGTCAAAGGGAAAACACAGAATGACATATATCTCCTGGTCAGGCCAGATGCCATTTTCTATCAGATTCTAGACATGTGGGAACAGGTGTCAAGGGTCTGATAAAAATTTGTTCCCTGTTATTTCTGTTAGGGAAAACCCTGGAAACAATGTAAACAGCCAGCCAGAGAATAGTTAAAGAAATTGGAACCATTTTCAATGTATCCAATTAAAGATTCATCAAAGTCATAAAGAGTCTTTGAAGAGTCTTTCACGACTAGAGGAAAGTGTTTATGATTTGTTAGGTTTAAAAAAAGTGGAACACAAAGTCATACATGATGTACGAGACCCATTATGTTTATTATATGTACTTAGGAAATACATCTAAGGTTATAGCTCTGTGCTATGGGATTACAGGAACTTTTTATTGGTTTCTTTATACTTTTCAGCATTTTCAAACTCTTCTACGATGGGCATTTATTGCTTTGACTGTCAGAAAATAAAATAATCACACCGTAGCTGACTTTCCCATTGGTGGCAGATTTGCGATCATACTTTACTTAGATGCTACTTTCCCTGGTCTTCACCTCCTACCCCTCAATGGCTCCTGCAGCTGGGGAATCTGAGATGAGGGAGCAAGATGCTTCCAGATGCAGAGTCACAGCAGCGTGCCCTGGGGACCTGGAGGCTTCTAGCATCTATGAGCTGTAGGTACTGCTGAGATTCTTGTGTGCAAACTTCGCAAGCCTGAGAAGAAAGCAGGCTGCAGGGTGCTTTCCATCCACTGGTTCATCGACTTCTATCAGGAAAGGGTGCTGGGGGGGTGTCCTTTCCGCCCTCCTTCACTGCAGCCTCCAGTCCCCCAAAACAACCTTGACCAAATGTGTAGAAAGACTTCTTGAAGAGCTGGCAAAGCAGCTTGGTTCAAGCAAGGCTAAGGGGCTGCTGTTACTGGGCTCTGAATGCCATCCAGTCATGAGAAGCCCGGCTTGTTCCTTGGCCCAGCCAATTCCCCGGTCCTTGTGGGTTTGCTGCATGTGTTAAATGAGTGTAATCCGACTCGAAGCTCCTTTTGGAGCCGTGTGCATGACCTCATCTGCCCCTGCCTGTGCACGTGGGTACAGCTGAAGTGGTGTGCTGAGGGGCTTGAACAGGGCTCAAGAAACGAGCTGTTCCTAAGACTGTTTGTAGGAGCCAATGGGCTGTTAGCTATTATGCCCAGCGATGCTCAATTCAATTATACCCTCCAACTGCTTCATGAGTGATGATCTATATTACAAGCAAAGTCTAAGAACTGGCCAGATTCCTTAGAGAATACCTCGGTTTCCTTCATAGTGCCCTTCTACCCTTTTGGTTCAAGGCTTGGATTCAAATTCTTTTTCTTTTTCTTTCAAGACAAGGTCTCACTGTAGATCAGGTTGGCCTTAAACTCACTATGTAGCCCAGACTGGACTCGAACTCATAGTGATCCTCCTGCCTCAGCCTGCTGAGTGCTGGGACTTCAGGCATGCATGACCACGCCTGGCTAAAGTTTGGATTCCTGTGTGGTGTTGCCAAACCAGCAAGTCGGGTGGAAAATCTCATCTCTGCTCGGCTTCCCCAAAACTGTGGCTTTGAGCAGCTCACCTTATCTAAGCCCCATCCCCCACCATCGACTGGGAATAATAAAGCCAGCTTTGTGGGTTGTTCTGGAATGTGGTCTCTGGCATTAGAAAATAAAAAAATACAGGTGCTCAGTGGGACTAAAATGTCCCTAGAAACACTAATTTTCAGTATAAGTATATCCCATGTAATATTTAGTATATACTAACACTGAAAACATTTGCTGTTTCTTCGACATTCCAATTGAAGTGGATGTCTGCATTCTATCTGATAAGCTTGTTCTTGAGGCTGAGCTAACCGGGTTTATGGGAAAGCCCCGCTCACAGTGCAAGGACTTCACTTCCTGATCTCACAGTGAGTCCACGAGGTGCTTAACACCGTCCCCCTTCCTCACCAGAGGGGACCAGGACCTGCCAGGGATGGTGGTGCGAAGGTCAGGGCGGGGAGTTAAGGGAGGGTGTTTCCCCAGGAGGGGTGAGAGAGTAGGAGACAGTGTTATTAGGCTGCTGAATCCCTGCTTAACAGACAACTTTAAAGATCTTGGCAAATAATGTTCTTTGGTGCCTTTATGCAAGCTTGTTGGAGGTGACACCATAGGACCAGGAGGAATCCAGATGGGGTCCCTGGCCCCAGGGGACCCCTGTCTAGTTATTACAGACAGCAAAATTAGGTAGAAATATTTCAGGCAGTCAGAAAGGGCTGGACCCTCCACGGAGTCAATATACAAGAGAATACACTACAACTACGGCTAGAGGAGCATCCACTGAAGGTCAGGCCTCAAGATAAGGGTGGAATGACCAGAGCTACACCCCTGGCCGAGGGATAAACAGTGAACCGAAGATTGCATTCGTCTGATCTGATAAAGTCTAGACAGACATCAGTCATCCAGGTGGGTGACCAAGACCTCCAGATCCACCCCATCCTGGAATGTCCTTGTTCTTTCCATGTCCATTTGCTACGTGACCTTCTTCCCCATTGGATCAATATTACCCAGAGAACTATACTTGTAATATTATTGGTTGATCATAATTTTGACCCACGATGTACTCATCTCGTGATTTTACTCTGTAAAACTTCCCCTGAAAAGTGGGCTCATTGGTAACCCACTCGGGTCCCCTCCTGTCTCTCAGGAGCTCTCTTTCTCTCTCTCAATAAATTCTCCTGCTCTTAACCTCCTTTGTTCCTTAGAATTCATTCTTCGGTTTTGGGGAACACAAACTTGGCGTAACTGACATTTGGCAGGTTGGGAGTTACATTTTTTCACCTATGTCATACTCACAACCATCTAAACGGCTTGAAAGTCACTGGCGTGAGTACTAGACACAGAAACTTTCCTGAAAGTGACTTTTACAAAAAGGGGTAAAAGTGACTCGGTGCCCGAAAACCTTATTTCAAGATTGGGGAGCCCAGAGTGTACCCGATGCAGGCCGTCTTTCTGCTCTTTTCTCTGTTTTCAGCTCCCTTTTGTCCCCTCTCTGCGGCCTCTCTGAGCTCAGATCCCCTCACTTAAGCTCCCCAGCTCGTGGGCTGGAGGTGGACAGGTGGCAGGTCCGCAGCGTGGCCCCGGCCTTCGGGGTGTAAGTTTCCTCCTCCAAACTCGTGAATTCCAGGCAGCGAGCTCAGCTGTCATCGGCTTCAGGGAATTTTTCCACCGAGACGGAAATCAGGCCAAGAAAATACAAACCCGCAGAAAGCGTTCTTCACTGCCATTCAGAGGGCCTGTGCCTTTAGTTCAGGCCTGAGGAGATGGTGCAGTTACTTGGAGTCAGAGATGGAAGTTGTGACTCTCATTACAGCAAGAAAACGCGTGAGAAAGCGTTACTGGTCGCGTTTCCTATTCTCTACATGGTTTTCCCCACACCCCTTTCCCACCTGACTAGTATCTACTAAAAGTTTTCTTGTTTTAAAATTGTATTTTAATGGTGCATTTTAGATATACATAGTGATAACATACATTGTAGGGAATTTGTAGCTGTACATGCTATATCTTGCTGCTTCTTTTTTTCCATTCCCCTCCCCTCCCTTCGGCCCCTCCTCCCTCCTTAAACAGTTTTCTTTAGGTGGCTTTACTTTTTAAGTATTCATTCATTTTAAGCGACACTATGGACGAGATCTAGGATTTTATGTGCTCTTATATTTCCCACCTCACATATGAATATAAATATGTGCTATAGAGATTTTAAAATGCTCATTTAAAATAGCATTTAAACACCGCACTGTGGCTTGGCATTGTCTGAAATCAGGAATTCCCAATTTATCAACCAGTTAACACCCGCCTGATCTGCATAAGAAGTGTACTCCAGGTCCAGTGCTGTGGACTTTGCACATATTAGCTTCTTTCTTCCTCTGAAGGAATGCATCTTGTCAGCCCCAGGGCACAGATAAGAAAACGAATTTAGAGGGAGGTAAAGGTCAGATCTCCATTAAGCAAAAGTCAGATTCAAGCCCCAGGAGTCTGAGTTTGGAATTCCTGCAACCCTCTTTCGCTAACCTTTTGGAAAAAACACAGGTATGGATACACCACTTGCCAGGAAAAAGGCAAGCAATGTTCCTGTTGAAAAGCAAGTTCTTTTGGCACCAAATGACAAGCCTGTTCTTCCCCCAGACTTCCAGGGCATTGCACTCGGTCCTTAGCTTGGAGAGGGCTGGAGCCTCAAAGTTCACCTGAAGCCAATGTCCCCTGCTTTTCCCCAGGGATGCCCTGCACATGTTCCTTCTCTTCTACTCTCCCGTCACATGGGCATCTCTCCTTCACAGGGCTCCAGGCTGCCCACAGGCAAGCACCTTGCCTTGTTTATTTTGACATCCCCAGCACCTAACACATGTCCAGCCCCTGGTGACCCAGAGGAAACACATGTTGGATTAAAATGCGGTCATTTTTCTGGAACTCCTTTCCCCACAGAAATGCGTTACAAACAGGAGTGGAAGCATTTTATTTCCAACCAACCCACAAACGTTTATTTAACCCACCCTGCAGTCAACCACGAGCATTCCTGAGTTATCCGGAGCCGTGGGTGGGACGAGAGGTAGATGGGAAAAAGATAGAACTCTCCCCCAACACACACCCTTTCCTGGGTGTGAGGTTAGATCTAGGTGGAATTTTACCCAGGTCAGAGTTCATCTTTGCCTTCCAAACTGCCCTTTTTCTCATATATCTCCCACCTGCCAACACTGCCATCCCCAAGGGTCATATTCAGTTATGCTTTTTTTGGTTTGTTGGAGACAGGGTCTCACTATGTAGTCCACACTGGCCTTGAACACAATATGTAGCCCAGGTTGGCCTCAAACTCATGGCAATCCTCTTGTCTCAGCCTCCTGATGAGTGCTGGGAACACTAGTGTGCATCGCCACGCCCAGCTTTAATTTCGCTTCAATTTCTCACCCCAGGTTCTTTCCCCAAGAACCTACCAGCCTTTCTCATTAGTCACAATGCCCATTTTCTTGGGTTTTTTTTTTTTTTTTTTTTTTGGTGCTAGGGATCGAACTCAGGGCCCTGTGCTTGCAAGACAACACTCTAACCACTGAGCTAAATCCCCAGCCCACAATTCCCATTTTCTGAGTACAGCTGAGCTCAGTTGACTTTCAGTAGGAGAACAACAGCCTGATGGAGTTAATGTTTGCTAATTTGTTAGTGATTGGCCCTAACATCCCATCACCTGTCTGCAGCCTGCTGTGCCGGGGGATGACTGGTCACAGGAGAGGTTAAAACTGTGGGATTTAGGGATGGACCTGTGTTTAAATCCTCATTCTACCTCTAAGTGATGTGCCATAGAGAGAGCAATGTATAAAGTGGAAATAGTTATAGCTAAAAAGAGAGAGTTTTTGTAACACTTATCTGTGTCACATCATATATCAGGTATAGTTGTAAGGAATTTATTCTTTTTTTTTTTTTTTAAAGACAGGGTCTCCCTTTGTAGTTCAGGCTGGCCTTGAACTTGCTATATAGTCGAGGCTGGCCTCCAACTTGAAGTGATCCTCCTGCCTCAGCCTCTTGAGTGCAGGGATGACAGTTGTGCGCTACCACACCCGGCTAAATATTCTTAACTATTATAAAGGAAATGACATTTCTAATGGTGAGTTGAAATTATTTATTTATATCTGCCTTCTTTCAATAATGCTTCGAGGCAAAAGTGCTCCCGCGGTCACGTTTCTAGCGGTGTGGATGGGAGAGGACACTTACTGCTGGCAGGTTTTCCTGGGCCAGATCAAGGAGGGTTAAAAAGGCTCCCGGCCGTCCGCTCCTTTGTGTTAGTCCTGGTTCCACGCTTCTGCCCTCCCCCCGCCTCTGAATGTGTGGAATCCGCCAGTGGTCCGAGGGTTTTTTCTGTCTCTCTCTTCCTTTCAGAATGTTTTCAGGCGGCCCATGGCAGCTGCAGGGTGGTGGCCGGCGGCAGCTGTTTGCGTGTATGGGGTCTCTGTGGTCTTTCTTTGTGAGCCGGGGGCTGTCTGTATGTATCAGAGCTACCACCTGGCAAGACGTTTCGCTCCATCTAGGTTGCTGAAATGCTTCCCGCATGATATCACAGACGCGCAGGGTGGACGGGCGTCGAGACGCTGCCCTCCGGCCCCTGCCGCCCACCCCGCTCCCTCACTGAAACACTCCGGGGCGGTTTCACCCTCCGGCACCAGGCCGCTTGGGGCTTGCTCTCTAGCAATCTCCGAGGCAGTGGGGAGCACACCGGGCTGCGCACGGCCGGGGAAGACGTGCAGCGTGCCGGGGGCAGAGCCGGGCGGCACCTGGCCCCGGCCTGGTCGCAGTGGGTGTTCTGTTGGCCACTTAGCTTCTCTGGGCCTCGGCTTCCCCTTCTGTCAAGCTTGTGGTGACAGCGTACTACCTCTGCCCGCCTAAGCTTCAGGACACTGCTCTCCCATAATCCCTTGGAAAGATGGCTGCTGGTACTTTCTGGGGTCTCCTAGTGGCAGCCATCCATTGTGACCGCTGTGGGCTTCTTTCAATGTTTTCTCTTTCTGCTGATTATAAACATCTTGGTGTAATTTGAGATTCTGTGGCTGTTCTTAGGACTGAAAATATGGGTGGGATTCTACCCCACATCCCTAATGCAGTGCTATCTTGTGCATTATACGGAGGCGAGTCTATGTTTTCACCTGTGTGGTTAGTTTCCAGAGACTTAGAACAGCCGGGGCAGGGGGCAGCGCTGAGAAGCAAACCCAGGCCTTGCACGTTAGCACATCATGTGCTCTGCCACGGAGCCGCATCCCAGCCCGGCAGCAGTGATGTCCTAGCCTGCCTCTTTCTTTCTTTCTCTTTCTCTTTTTCTTTCTTGCTCTCTTTCTTTCTTTTTCCCTGCCCTGTCTTCTTTCCTTCCTCCCTCCCTTCCTTCCTGAAATAGGGTGTCGCTAAGCTGCCCAAGCAGGACTCAAACTAGCGATCCACCTGCCTCAGCCCCCCAGAGTGCTGGGATTACAGGCGTGCATCACCACACCCAGTTTAATTGGACTTTTAAACAAAGCTCGGGGTGAATCAAGGGCCTCAAACACGCTAGGCAAATGCTCTGCCACTGAGCTACATCCCCAGCTCCTCTATTATTATTATTATTATTATTATTTTGAGATAGAGTCTTACTAAGTTGTCCAGGCTGGCCTTAAACTAGCCATTCTCCTGCCTCAGCCTCCCAAATAGCTGGGAATATAGGCATGAACCACCAAGGGTGGCTGATGTTCTATTTTTATATGACATTTGTATTTAAGAGATATCTCTGAAGGTCAAAATAAAACCTGTAAGGGAACAATGCTCACTTTTACATGTGAGGAGATTCTGGCTGAATGAGCCTAAATACCTTCAACAGTAAGCTGACAACTACCGAGTGGAAGAGTCGTCACCCAAACACAGGTCCTTTGAACAGAAGTCTTATGCCAGGCTGTGAGATCACAATGTGTACACTACCTCCAACTGCACACCACACCACACACACACACGGGCGCGCTGACACTGCCACAGAGCCACCCCGACTGGGTTTCTGTCATACCCATAGCACCTCGCTGGGTGCCCCCAGACTGTGTCTCCAATCTCCGACGCAATTGTGCATGGGAAGTGTTATTAGCCTCAGTTTAGAGATGCGAAAAACTAAGGTTCAAAGAAATTAAACATGAAGCATTTGCTGACAGCTAGTGTACACCGAAGGCAGAATCCCAACCCAAGTCCGTCCTTCTGATGGGGCCTCTTAGCATGCATCACCAGAGAGTGAGAGTCGGTACGGTTCAATCTTTGGGTTCAATCTTTGGGAGCTTTTAGGATCTCATGAATTATTCTTCCACCAAAGTGGAGTTAATAAAAATTGCTGGTTGATCAAATCCCATTCAACCAACTCATACCTCACGAAACAGCCCTTTGATTTTCTGGTCATGCACCATTCTTCTTAGATTTCTTTTTGAGATTTTATTTTCTATTATTTCCAATATAGTTTTTGTTTATTCACTTTTTTCTGGGATCCCTTAAAATGTCTCCACTTTAGTTTTAGAAGATAGAGACTTACAACGTGGTATTCTCAGTTAGAACTCGAGTGATAACCAACAGAACCGAATTTTAGATGACCCTCCACTTCCTGCACCCAGACTGCATGTCCCGGGATCAGTCTGCATTTAATTCATGATCCATTTTCCTGGTCACTTTACCTAGCTAACTCTTGTGCATTTGGGGTCTATATTCTCCTTCTCTTCCTTTTTCTTCTTCTCCTTCTTCTTCCTCTCTCTCTCTCTCCCCGTTTTGTTTTGTTTATCGAGACAGGGTCCTGCTATGTATTCCAGGCTGGCCTTGAACTCACTATGTTACCCAGGCTGGACTCAAACTTGGGGCAATCCTCCCGCCTCAGCCTCCTGAGTACTGGGATACAGTGTACCACCACGCCCAGTTTTTATTTCCTATTAAGTGTTCTAACTCTATATCTTAGCCTTTGCTCTTGGGGCTAGACTTCAGAGCCTGGAAACCACTTATTGTTTCCCAAATACAGTAGGTACTCAATAACTGAATGTATGAAAGAATGAGTGTATGAATGAATGTTACCAATGTCCCAATTAGCGTGGAATTCTGAGAATAGCAGGTACATTGTGGGCCTTCCTACACCCCCGCAGAGCCCAGACTGTGCCTTGAGAAAGTCTGCTTTCGAAAAAACAGCCAACTCCATCAGTATCACCTGGCAACAGATGCGTTTCTACTTAAAAAGAAACATCTAAAACTTTAAATACCCCGAGAGACCACAGATGGCTTTGATTCCAGAAAACTCCTTGTGTTTCTCCGCAAGGCTCAGGAGAAGAAAGTACAGAGTCAGAAGGACGCGAGGCAAGGGCAAGAGGTGAGAAGGAAGCAGAGTTGTTGGCCGAAGGAGCCCAGGGGAGCCTCCTGCCATGGCGCACACAGCTCATGCCTTGGAGCTTGGCCGAGGTCTTCAATGAGTCACCCACGGCCACATCAGAGAGCAGGCAATGTGACCAGAACACTCCCACGCAGAGACTGAAGTGTAAAGGACACGCTTGCTCACTACACCTTGAGGCGGCAGTGGCCGAAAAAGGATGAACTTGCCACTCACCTCAGCAATGCCGGACAGAACAGCCCAATCATCACGCAGGGTCGGGACACGGCTCTTCCCTCCTGAGGACCTGGTCCCACCGCTGGCCGCAGAGACAGCCTCTTCCCCTGCTGCTGGCCACCTCGCCTGGCAGTGAAGGAAGTGAAAGTGTTGGGATGAAGAGGCAGAAATTCAGCCTTCTCTCGAAGGGCAAAAATGCAGACAAGCCCTTTTTCCCCCTTGTGGGTTGCAGGGTTCTGAAGTGCTTTGATTATAGTGGGCATTTGGAAGGACAAACTAAAACGAATCTTTCTCGCTTCTTGTTTTTCCCTAGTCTATCATGAAACCCGAGGCCTGATTTTTAACATGAAAGCAGCGTAGACAACACGTCACCACGGGGAAAGGAAGATAAAGGATACTATAGCTGCTTTAGGTTTATTTGGTTTTCCTTCTTTTGAAAACTTTACTGTTTTGGGTTTCAATGTGCCATTTTCCAACGTACTCCGATCATATCCACCCCTCCCTGGTTGCCTTCCTTTGCCCTTTCCTCTCCTCTCACTCCTCTTCCTCCTGTGTAATAATTTCTCTTCTACTTTCATGTCATCTCTTTCTTCCAGAGCAGGGAAAACATGAGATTCCTGCCTGAGTTTGCCTTATTTTGTTCAACATGATGATTTCCAGCTGTTTCTATTTTCCTTCAAGAACATGATTTAGCTCTTCTTTATGGCTGAGTAATACTCCATTGTGTGTGTATTTACCACATTTTCTTTATCCATTCAACTCTTGATGGGCACCTAGGGTGATGCCACATCTTGGCTATTGTGTATTATGCTACTATAAATGTGGCTGTGTGGGTGTCCCTGTAAGGACACTGACCTTAAATCTTTTGTGCCAGGGAGTAGTATAGTTGGATTATATAGTAGCTCTAATTTTAGTTTTTTGAAGAACCTCCATACTGAGTTCCATAGTGGCTGTACCAATTTATATTCCTCCCAGCAGCGCAGAAGGCCTCTTTTTCTCCACTTCCTTATTAGCATTTATTGTTTTTCATATTCTTTTTTGTGGGGGAGGGGTGCTGGGAATTGAACTCGGGGCCTTGCACTTACCAGGCAAATGCTCTACCGCTGAGCTAAATCCCCAGCCCACTTTTTGTATTCCCGATGGTGCCCACTCTGACTGTGGTGAGATGGAAGGTTAACAGTTTTGATCTGCATTTCCTTGAAGGATAAAGATGGTGAGCATTTTTTCAAGTACTTACTGGCCATTTGTGCTGCTTCTTTTGGGAAGAGTCTACTTCATTCGTTTATTTGTTTATTGGATCATTTCTTTTGGTATTAAGTTTTTAAAATTCTTTATTGTATTGGATGTTAATTCTGTTGCAAGAGTAGCTGGAAAGATTTTCTCTCCTTCTGTGGACTATCTCTTCTCTCTGTTAATTGTTTCCTTTGCTGTACAGAAGCTTTTTTTTTTTTTTTTTTTTTTTTTTTTTTTTTTTTTTTTTTTTTTTGTGGTGCCGGGGATTGAACTCAGGCCCTTGTGCTTGCAAGGCAAGCACTCTAATCACTGAGCTAAATCCCCAGCCCCTGTGCAGAAGCTTTTTAATCTGATGCAATTCTCTGAAGTTCCATTTGTTTATTCTTGCCATTATTTCCTGAGCTATTAGAATCCCATTCAGGAAGTTGTTCCCTGGGCCTGTGTCTTGAAGTGTCTTCCTGACGTTTTTTCTAGTAATTTCAGAGTTTGAGGTCTTCTATTTAGATCTTTCATCCGTTTCGTGTTGTTTTGGTACGAGGTGAAAGTTAGGGACTGTAGTGGACTGATAAGGTCAATTTGAGCAGGAATGTCCAGCTGGATTGAGCTGTTGTGGTTCGGGGCATAGACAATCCACCTGAAGGTTATTGCTAACACAGTATAAAGGAGAATGAGGGCAGAAGATAGGGGCCGGCTGTTTCCCAGGAGACGCTCTGTTGCAGCTGGTTCTCACAAAGGGAGCTCGGCTGTTCTTATCACATAAGGAGCTCAGGGCCTTGCTGTCCTTGAGGATGGCTGCTGTTCACTTCAGGGGAGCTCTGGTCTTCATTTCTGCTGTGAATGTCATGTCCTGGTTCCAGTATAGATTTCTTCAGCCTTTTAGTGCAGACACAGATGTACATGGGACATTGCCGTGGGCTCCCAGCCCTTGATTGGATCTTTTGTGTCTCCAGTGCATAGATAGACAGACATTCTGTACTCTTCCTGCGTTTGTCTTGTGTATGTGAATCTTGTAACTTGGACTTGTCCTGTGTTAAATCTTCTGTCTTGTAAACCATTGACTCTATGAAAATAACTAATGCAGGGATCTAGTTTTAATTTTCTGCAGGCGAATATCGATTTTCCCAGTACCATTTATTAAAGTGGCTGTCTTTTCTCCCATGTATGTTTTTGGCAACTATGAAAGAATCAGATGGCTGCAACTTTGGGGGTTATTTCTAGGTCCTCTATTCTATTCCCCTGGTCTATGTGTCTGTTTCGTTCTAGTACCATGATGTTTTGGTTACTGTGGCTCTGTAGTGTGTTTTGAAATCACATGTCATAATGTCTCTAGCATTACTCTTTTTTTTTTTTTTTTCAGGATTGCCTTGGCGATTTGGGGTCTTTTGTGCTGCCAAATGAAATTTTAAAAATTATTTTATTTTAATTCAGTTTTTTAGACAGGGTCTCATGATGTATTCTAGGCTGGCCTAGAACTCACTGTGTAGCCTAGGTTGGCCTGGAACTCACCGTGATCCTCTTGCCTCGGCCTTCCGAGTGCTGGGATTGTAGGTGTGTGCTATCATGCCTGGCTTCTATATGAATTTTTAAGAATTTTTTTCCTAGTTCTGTGAAGAATGTCTTTCATTTCTGTCACATTTAGTGGCTGTCTTAATATTCTCAACTTTAGTTACTTCCGTTGAATCAAAACTGTAGGCTGAATATTTGATACCTCTAATCCTAGATGAAGCTTTAATAATAATTTGAGCCAGCTTCCTGGTCTTATAGGTCCGGTTGATGGGATATAGCGACATGAAGTGCTGTGTGGCAGGTCGCTCTAGTTCACGGAATCGTATCTGCCATGAGGTCATGTCCTCAAACATAATCTGTTGAACAGAAGTTCAGCCCAGGTGCAACATGACTGAGCCCTCTCAGGGTCCTGTCCCTCTTTGTCTAGATGCTTTTGGCCTGATCACATAAGCATCTGGAGTGGGACTTGGGGTCCTCACTGGCTTTGGAGTTGATGGTTGTGAACTGCAGTGCAGCCTCTGTCCGCCGACTGGGCATCCCGTGACGGCTGCTGGACCCTGCGCGGCATGAGAAAGGTGATGCTCTGGGGCCCAGCTGCCCAAATGTCCTAGTTTTGCCACTTAAGAGCTGTGTGACTTTGGCAACTTACTTGGTCTCTCTGCATCTCAGTTTGTTCATCTGTAAAATAGAACTAGTGGCACCTCCTTCCTACGATTATGATAAAGATTAAACAAAATAGTACAGGATCAAACTATATGGTGAATGCATAAATAAAAAATTTATTACAGTAAGATACATTGTTATAAATCCCCCTTGAAAATACTCCCCTTTTATTTGAACACACTTATCCTATCATTCCTAACACTTTCCGAAGCAGTTCTGAAACTCTTTTGTATCTTTATGAGGCGTGATAAAAATTACAGTGAACGCTGGTGCCCAGTGCCATCCAACGGAAAGGCAGGCTCGTTAAAACATTACGGTGTGTCCTCATCCACCTTATTCACTGAATTTGGCCCTGTGAGACTTCTGGCTCTTCCCCAAAGTCAAAATGACCATGAACGGTAAACATTTTGAATCCTTCCAGGACCATTGTCAGCCAGCACAGTGCAACTAAAAACACTCATGAAAGAAGCGTTTCAGAACTGCTTCAGAAATGGCAAGAACAATGGGAGAAGTGTATTTGAAGCAAGAGGGAGTATTTTAAAGGGATCAGTGGCAATATGTCTTTTACTATAATAAATGTTAAAAGATTTTAAGCATTCACCATAGTGTGATTCCACCTTCCTCCCCTATACACCAATATTCGTGTTATAGAATTGTAAAAATTGAACAGCATTGAACACGTGGCCAGCTGAAGGGAAGCAATAAGTGAATTAGCAGCGTAACCTTGTTATAACCTCTCTGTCAATTTCTAGCTCCTCATAAGTAACATGCAGATCATGGACTCGCTGGTCTTGCTGTAGGATGACCAGTTTGTCCTGAGTCTTCCTGTGTGTCACTGATTTTAGCATGGAAAGTCCACGTCTTGGGAAACCCAGTTATAGGTGAATTGGAGGGTTGGCTACTCCAGGCTTCTGGGCCAGCTCTATTTCCACAGTGTACTCACGGTCCGTCCTTCAGGCACTGAGATTCCCTGCTCTGTGGCCCCTTTCCTGTGTATTTCTAGTCTCCTCTTGTTGGTTTATTAGCGGTACCTGAGACAGAAATTGCTAAGGGCTAGAGGTTTGTTTTGGCTCATGGCCCTGCAGGCTGGGAAAGTGAAGGGCACAGTTTTGGATCCTCTCTGCTTCTGGTCAGGGCTTTGTGCAGCTTCAACTCATGCTGCAAAGCAGCAGGACAAGTGAGTGCATGCGAAAGAGGCAAAGCATGAGGGAGGCTTCATTTTGCAAGTGAGTAATCAGCCAGTCGCTCTGCTCATGGAAACTAATCCATTCCCCAGAGAAAGGCATTAACCACTCCAAATGCCCCAGTCACCTCTTAGAGACACTACCTCCCTGCCACCTCCACAGTGGTGATCAAATCTCAACATGAGTCTCAGAGGGGGTGGACCATATTTGAATCATGGTGTCCCCTTACCAGGGGCTGAGCTACCAGGGGAAAGTAGCATGCACTGGGACATGGTCATCTGTGGTTTAGGCACTGAAGTATCTCAGTGAATGTTGGTGAGGAGATGTTGCCCAGGGGCCCTTCTTCCCTGCCCCAGGGCTCCTGTACTGAGTTGCACCATGACCCAGTTAGTAACGGATGGAATTCTAGCACCTGGCTTCAGGCCTCCCACTTTGGTGGCTCAGCACCCTTCCCTTTGTGTCTTATATATTACAGAACATCTCAGCTGGTGTGGTCTGCTTCTGGAGAGAGGTGGCCTGGTGACCTGTTTGCTGGGGACCCTGGCCCTGTGGCAGTAGCCAGGGCCCAGCTAGGGTTGGTGCAGTGCTGATGTGTACAGTGATGGACACAGTGATATACAGGCCAGGCCAGCTCTCTTGTTGTGATTCTGGGCAAAGCCTCTGAACCTCGCAATGTCCTCGTCTTTCAAGGGATGCAACCTTTTAATAAATCTTTCTTCTGGAATTAAATCATAGTGCCAGTTAGTTTTTGCATGTAACCACCCTGAAGTTATTGGCATAAAGCAATAACTATTTATCTAGCTTGAGTCATCAGTCTGGGCTTGGCTCCTCAGGCTTATCGTGTACCTGTAGGTGGCTGCCAGGTTAGCAGGGGCTGGCAGATCTAGGGTGACCTCAACTGGGATGGTTTGTTTCTGTTCTGGGATGGTTCATTCCCTTTTTTTTTTTTTTTTTTTTTTTTTTTTTTTTTTTTCTATTTTTTGTGCCGGGGATCGAACTTGGAGCCTTGTGCTTGCAAGGCAAGCACTCTAACCGCTGAGCTAAATCCCCGGCCCCCTGGGATGCTTCATTTCTATTCCATGTGCTCTGTCATCCTCCAGTACAGGGGCGCAAGCTTGGCCTCATGGTGATCGCAAAGTGGCGGCAGTGTTCTAAGGGAACAACACAGACGAGTATAAGGCCCCCTGAGGGCCAGACTCAGAACTGTCACAATGTCCCTTCTGCCCATTGTAATGGTCAAAGCAAATCACATATCCAGCCCAGATTCAATAGCTAGAGAAATAGACTCTGCCTATTGATAGTCTGAGAAGAATCACAGGGAGGGCAGTAAACGGAAACATTTTTGCCAATTCCACAGTCATTTGGAGCTTGTATTGTTTGTCCACCTGGTACTACTCAGTCAGAGGAAGATCGGGGTGGGAGGGATGGAAGGAGCTCCTAACCCCGAGAGACCTAAGGACACATGGAGAACCAGCCTGCATCTGTGTGATCAGCTGCCTCAGTTCTGAGAGCAAAGACGTGGTAGGAGGAAGGTACATGTGAAGAAGGCTACGAAATTCCAGTAGTCTCTACTCAGCTGTGCTTGAAGTTAGACGAAGTGTGGTGCATGATTCACTCTCACGTGTTTTCCTTCTAGTCCAGAGATCAGCCTCATTCCAGATGATAGCTTCTCCACTAACCTCCTTCCTTGAGTAAAGAGCAAACCGTCTTCTGAACTCCACTATGGACATGTGCAAGAACTAAACATGTGATCCATTAAGGCTCTTAAATTTTGGGGTTGTTTGTTAACTGTGTGATTAACTTTCCTATCCTGACCGATATAGTACTTAATGAGACACTAGGACTGGGAGACGTTACATAAAAAAGAGTTTCATGGGCAAATATATTTGGGGACAATGAGAAACTTCTAATTGTCCTATAGTGGTTATTCTCCCTTTGTGTAATTTGGTAATAGAACACTGAGTTTCAGCTGGACACTTGTGCAACTAACTGGAGACTGCCATTGTTAGCTTCCTTTGTATCTGGTTGTGTCCATGTATTCATCTGCTTCCTATTACTGTAACAAAAACCTGAGGCTATCAACTTCTAAAGAAGAAAGGTTTATTTCCGCTCACAGTTTTGGGAGTTTTAGTTCATGGGAAGGACACATTGTGTGCCAAAGCAAAATCATTCACCTCATGGCTGAGAAATGAGAAAGAAAGGATTGATGAGGTTCCCACAACCCCCTTTGAGGGCCTGCCTCTGATCACCTGAGACCTTCCATGAGGCCCTACTTCTTAATGATTCCACACCTCAGTAACACCTCTTCTGGGGAACAAACTTTTAACACATGGACCTTTGGGCGACATTCCAGATCCAAACAGTCGTACAGTTGAGTTCAACACCAATGGGATGAAGCACAAGAGATGTGTGTAGCTTCCATAGTATCTCCTTCAAGATAAAGCTTCTTGCCCCATGGTCTCTGCTGCAGCTTCACCTGCTGGAGGAGTGGTAACTGCTGGTGCCATCTCAGAAGCCATGTGTGCAGCAGGGAAGAGCTGCTTGGCCAGCCTTGGATTACTGATGTACAAAGGAGAAGTTCATTTCTATCCTATTGTAGCCACTGTATTTTCGGGTCCCTTTGTTACAGCAGCTTAGCTCATACCCTAACTACTATCGCCCTCTCTCTCCCTTTTGGGTATTCATGGGACACTGTAAACACACTAAAGTTTCCAAGGTGTCCTTCAGGAAAGAAAACAGTTCAGGTCTTATTTACTGATAGAATCCTTCTTTTTTTGTGGAACATTTATTGATACATATGCTTTGGAAAATGTTCTTCATAGAGATAGCTCTAATGGCAATTTGCTCTTTTGGAAGCGCTACAGTAGACCCATTGTGGTGTCTGGGGAAGCCAGTGGGATTACACCTAACAGCTGCTGGTAAGGGGCAGGACAGCATCGCCTACGCCTACTCAGTCTGCACTGCTTTCTTTTTGGAAAAGCAGCCAAGTAGTAGAAAAGGCAGGACCTGGGGCAACAACCAGCCTGAACATGAATCAAGACTTGTAACCTTAGCCATCACTCTTCATCTTTCCAGGCCTCTATTTCTCAATTTGTTAAATGAGAGCACTTTACGAGGCTGTTGGCACTCAAGTATCTCCTTTTCTTGCCTATTCCTTTCTGCCTTCTCCATACAGTTTTTGCCAAGGCTGTACCTTCCTTCTGAAAAAATTCTCCTTGACTCACTCTCCTTTAAACCCACTCAGTCCAAGCACAGGCAGAGATCAGGCCCCGCTTTCCACTGTATTATCGGCATTCTAAAAAGGACCAAATTAAGAAGAAGACAGAAAGAGATTAAGAAATTCTTCTTAGAAGCTACGAGGAAAAATCATTAGATCCCTTTTGGGCTGTGCAGTACCCAGGAAGAGAAGCAACTTTCAGTTCCTCATCTTTCAAGAACCTGAATGGCATTAGGCAAGCAGCAAAGAATCAGATCTGCTTGTGGGTTTTCCTGGTAGAGCCCAGAGTGACACATAGCTTTAGAATTCAATTTAACTAGAAATAATTCAAAGCCTACTGTGTTGGCAGAATTCTCTTTAGTCACAAATCAAGTCTGCAAATCAAGGGGACGAGGAGGAGAAAATTGAGTGAGATGATACTCCCCTGGGAGAGCCCATGAGGGAAACTCAGCGCCTTCTCTTCGCCCCTCCACCCCCCGCACCGTGGAGGTCAGCATGGTGCTATGTGCCCGAGGAGGGCTCAGTCACCCTTACTACCTGCTCTGCCCTCATCGGGAGGGCAACGTCTTCTTGGGGGACTTTTATGCTTCAAGAATTTGGGGGGTACAAGTAGCAAAATCTATAACTCAAGGATAAATGGATTTCACCTGAGAGGTACCAGGGAAGCTCATTGGCCCTGAGGAACTGTAGGATAACCTGGAGCAGAACAGAACCAGCACAACCCAGAGCCCAGCAGCTACGGTCCACAGCGGACCCACCTGGAACACTGCATGCATCACCATGACGGAGAGGAAACATGCTTGATGCAGCCTGCAAGAGTCACCCTTGACCGAGCAATTATACCCAAAGGAGCACAGATGTGGACGCCCACACCCTGCCTTGGGATGTAGTGCCTGAAGAATGGGAATCTACTGCGACTCCAGCAGCTCCCCATAGAAAAACCTCTTGCGGACCTTATGCATCTTCTGGGCATGAAAAACCATCTCAAAACCGTTTAAACAGCAACCATTTTATTTGCTCATGATTCTGTGAATTAGTAATTTGGGTTGGGCTCAGCTGAGTGGTCCATCTGTTGGCTTCATTTGGGATCTTTCTTATGATTGTAGTAGCTATTTGGTAGTTCAGTTGAGGTTCATGGTCCAAAATGATTTCGCTTACATATCTGGAAGTGGGTGTTACCAGCAGGGAAAGTTCCCTGCTACTAAATGGCAACTCTCATCTTCAAGTGACCTTCTTTACACAGTGTAAAAAGACTAAAAAGAGATGGGAAGAGGAGCAAAGTCACATTACAGTGAGGAATATGGAGAGTACAGAAATGTATCACCATTTTTTGGCACTCTAATCCACCTTATGTAGGTACATGTCTTCACATATTTCTTGATTGACTTTTGGGGGGTGCTGGGGATCGAACTCAGGGCTTTGTGCTTGCTAGGCAAGACCTTTAACACTGAGCTAAATCCCTAACCCCTCCCCCATAATCCACATAATCCTTAAAGCATAATTAATTTTTAAAGTTTCTTCTTTTTCATGTTTCCTTGGTAAATAGACCTACCGCTTAGGGTAATAAAACAGCCAGACTAAATGTTTTCTTCTCTGTGTGTGTGTTTTGCTGGAGATTAAACCCAGGGCATCCACACAACCCTAAAGCATCCTTGGTGCTTTAAAAAAATTTTTTTAAATATTGAGATAGGGTCTCATCAAGTTGCTAAGTTGCCCAGGATAGGCTTAAATTTCAAACTCTCCTGCCTCAGCCTCCCAGGATGTTGGAATTGCAAGCATGTGCCGCTACATCCAGCCAAATCTTCTTTCTTTATATGTTGAATATATGAGGGTTTTTGTTATAATGGCAGAAAGGTGACTAACATGAGAAATGTACACTTGGTTTTTGGGTGCAATACTTCTAATTATTGCAACACTCTATGAAGTAACAATTATTCTTCCCATTTTATAGTTGAGGAACTGCAGCCCCCAAGTCAAGCTTCCTGCCTCTACTATATAAATTGTTCAGGTTAGAGACAGGATTTAAGCCTTCTTCTGTCTGGCTCCTCGGGCTCTGTTACTACCTACACGGCCTCTCAATATTTGTTTCTTTCCAAAGGAGATGGGTACTTCACGGATGAAGTAGTGAAGGAACCACATCGTGCTTTCTTCGGCAGTGGTCAGTTTTGCGAATGGAGAGAAAAAATGCCAGTGCTCAGATGGAACCTTTCTGCTCTGTATCTATAGCAATCTAGAGGCCTTCTAGCTGTGATCTTCAGCCTCCCTCTTTGGGAAGAGTTGTATGTTTGGAGACCTTCTTTGCCAGGAGAGAGGGGAGGAGCTTGGCGACCCAGAAGACATGGGCTGAGAGCCTGAGGCTGCGTCAGGCTCAATCACGAAGCACTTGTGGGCTGAGAGGCCAAAAGGAAAGTGGACATGTTGCTTTATTTGTCACTTCAAAATCTTTTCATATCTGAAAGTCTTAGCTGGAAATGGTCAAAACCTATAGTTTTTGTTTCATAAATACATAAATGATTGGAATAAATATAAACACATACGGATATTTACTTCATTTTTCCGAAAAGATCATGATTCATATGTTCATTAGGAGTTGTGTTTGAGGTTGTTTGCATTTTCCACTGCAAATAGTATTTTAAAATACAGTACCTAAAGTCAATCTGTGGTTTGTTTAACTCTTGATGGTCTGCAAGCTAAGCCTTATTTCAAACCACCAATCTCCATTTCCAAGACACATTCCAAGCAAAATACATGTTTTCAGGTCAGTTCAGGAAACACATCTGCCCAGAGCCCAGCAGCTCCTTTGGACAGAGCCCAGAAGAGGTAGCTGGGGAGTCTGGGAGCAAAGAGCAAGAGCCAGCAGAACAGTAGGCAGGTCCACATGATGTTACTCTGGGTGAGTTCCTATGGAAACTAACATTCACCTGATTGTATTTTCTTCACCAAGTACTCTGATGAGATAGGCATCATTATATCCCATTTTAAAGATGTAGAAAGGGAAGCAACTTATCCCAGGTGCCAGATATGGTCAGTGGTAAAGCCAAAACTTGAATTCAGATCTATGTCATTTCAAAGTTTTCATTCTTCTCTTCCCCACACTACTGTTGGCTCTACTCAGGATGGAAAGGAAGTTTGTGTCTTTTGTCCACTGATAAGACAGACTGTGGCATTCTGGGCCAGCAGCTGAGCGGGAGCTCTAAGCTGAGGAAGGAGTGAAGCAGGACAGAGAATGGTGAGGTACATTCTTCATCTCCACCCAAGGAGCTCATCAAGGGGTTGTTCATACATTGGGGCAGTTCTTATGACTGTATGCACATATAAACACCATCTGCCAAGCTCAGAGTGGCTGTCAAATTCATTCTCTTCCATTTCTCAAGTTCAGGGTCCTCCATAAGTCAAGGATACAGCATGGAATTGTAGGAAGAGTTTAGGATTTGAATACAGAGCATTTGGGCTTGAGTCCTGGATCTGTTCCTTAAGAGCAGCATGATATGTAGTTTATGTACATTCTCCAACAGTTTTATTGTAGTTTAAATACATCCTCCAAAAGTTAATCCCCAAATTCATATGTTAATGGTATTTGGAGATGGAGCCTTTGGGAGACAACTAGGATTTGAAGAGGTCTTGAGGGTGGGGACCCCACAATGGCATTAGTGGTTTTATGGACAAGGAAGAGACCTGAGATAGCATGCTTGTTTGGTCTCAGCATGTGATGCTTCTCATTGTGTTATGATGTAGCAAGAAGACCCTGGCCAGATGCCAAGCAGATGTTGGTGCCATGCTCTTGGGCTTCCCATCTTCCAGAACTATGAGCCAAATAAACCTCTATTTCTTACAAATTATCCTGCTTGAGATATTTTGTTAAGGCAATAGCAAACAGACTAAGACTATGCTTAATTCAAAAATTGAGGTCAGAACTATACATACAATGACAGCCTCGTTGTGAGACTTGGTATATGTAAAACACTTAGCATAGTTCATGCCCTGGTAAAGCATTCATGAAATGTAAGGGACAAACTATTATGGCTTGACCACATACAAGCTATAGGACCTCCTGGCAGTGTACCAGTCAAGAGAGGCTGCGATCTGCTGCTCTGACAATGATCTGAGAACACCAGCAGCTTACGGCACAACAGGTCCTTCAAGCTTGGCTTCTCCAGCTCTCTCTGGAATCTGGGGCGGCCTCTGCGTGGAACAACGCCAGCCTATGGTGACAGATGAGAAAGACAGATGGCAAAGTATAAGCTGGGAGTCATGTATCAACTGTTCACATTTCATTTGTCCACACAAGACATATAGATAATTCTGAGTTTGATAGTGCAGGGGTGGATAATATTTCTGTGGAATGAGGCATTGAAAGGAAGAAAAAATAATTTATTACATACTTTACCCTATATTTATTTTTATCCCTACCTCGTAAGTTTTCTGACATATAAGTAAGAATTCTTAAACAAGATTATCATTCTCTCAAGTGGTCTTGGGGCTGCTTTTGCCCCCCGTTTGGCTTCAAGAAGTGTCAGATCTAAAAGATCCAATTTGCCTTATTTAGTTCAACATCTGGAGAGACTCAGCCATACTACATATTTGCTCCTAAATCACTGAATTGCTCATTGAATTGGCTGCCAAGCCACTTTTCCAGACAAGAGAAGAGGAAAAACTTACTTGCAAAGCAAAAGAGAAGGTTCTTCTTGGCCAGGCTAAGCCCTCCTCTGAGAACTGGCCATATCCTCAATGGAGAGTAAAACGGAATTGTGGGGAATCAGTGGGGTGGCATAGAAGGAGCAGTTGTAGGGGGGCCAGAAACCTGCGGAGGGGTCTCAGACAAGTTTCTTCACCTCTCTGACCCTCAGTTTCTTCATTCGTAAAAGGAATAGTGGTGGAGAAGAAGATGACCGTAAAGTTAGATAATAAACATGGCCAGTTTTACAAACTATAAAAACCATTCCACAAAATTTAATAAAACAGTTACACTTAACAGTAATATGGTAGCCTACAGAATATATGATTGTAAAATTAATCTGATAATACACGTGGGAGAGATTGTTGACTCTCGAAAACATAGAACGTATTCTTAGTTCTCGGGGATCTTCAAGTGTCACCAAGAAGAGAAGGATAGGTTATTTCAGTGTTCAATTTGTCGGCAAAAATTTTATGCAATTATTTGGCACTAGCCATGGCAGATTAATTATTTTCTCTTGGAAATAAATGGAGGACATGATAAAGACACGGTGTGGCCCCAAGTATGCGGAGGCTGGGGCAAGACTGCGAGATCAAAGCCAGGTGGGCTGTGTGCCTACTGCTCGGGTGCCATTTGGTATCATTTCCGTATTTTACTCAGCATTACTCAACTTCCAGTCTCTCCATCATCAAAAAGTATTTTTAGTCCCTTTCGTTACAGGAACTCTTTGGCATTATTCTCAGGTCTGGTCGGATGGGGGAACATGAGTTTTCCATTGTCAGTATGTCTGTAAATAAAGATTAGCAAACACATCTTCAGATGGCAAGGGCACACAGTGTTGACTTTGCTCTGACGCTGCATTTCATGTGGAACCATTGGAGGGGACCAGAGCAAAAGGGTGACACACTCCTTCACTAGCAGGAACGTGGCTTGGCTGTCGTCAAGGGGTGCCTTCCTGGGAACTTTTCCCTCTGGCCCTAGGATTGGGGTACAGCCCCTCCCATGTGTCCTTGTGTCCATCAGTGTCTTTGTTTCCATTATTTGCATCATAAACACTTCCTCGTGTAGTGTTTGCTCTGTGCAGGGCCTTGTTTCCAGGGCTTTAAACATCTGAGATTGTCAATGACCCACAGAGGTAGGGCCTTTGAGTCCCTTCTCTCAGACTGGGAAACAGAGAAACGGAGAAGGTGCCCTAAGTTTGCACAGCTTGTGTTGTCACAAGGATTAAATGAGTTAATTCTGCAAAGTGCTTCTCACAGTGCCTGCTACATGGTAAGTGCTCTATGGGTGTTTAAGTGAATCTGCAGAGTCTAGGCCAGGGTCCTAGTACTAAGTGCTGGAACATGTTGGCACTAGCTGGCGGTAAGAAGGTCTGGCTCTCAGCTGCAGGGGGATCCTGGCTGGGTCGATCAATGTCCCCCCAGAACCTGTGGTTTCTCCTCTGTAGACTGTGATTGGGAGACCTTGCCCAGGCCCACATGGTGCTGGTTTTGTAACAGAAAACAGGAAGTGCAGTCGTAGGAAACATGGCTAGAGAACTGAGCAGTGATGCCCACATTTTAGAAAGAAGGTAGAGGTGTTTTTGTGTGCACCATGGAAGAGGATTTCCTACTGCATTCAGGAATCCATCTGATAAACAAGGGTCATTTCATAAACATGAATTTCCCTAGCACCTCATAACTGGAGGCAGCAATATCACTGAAGCATAGTTCAAGGGTACACAGAGAGGAGTTATAGTGTGGAAGAATTCGTCAATTCTGACTGCATTCTCATTTGAGGGCTGAGAACGTAAATTCTGACTCTTGTAGCCTTGGGGCAGAAATAGAAGTTAGTGAGGTTGGTAAATCTGGCAGGAAAGTGGAAGGGAGAGCCAGCCACCCGAGTGGCAAAGGCTTGGGTTCCCTGTCACTGATCTCTCGACTGTGACGCTGTTTATTACTACTACCCAAGACCGTAACTTTTATCAAGTCCTTGATAAGTCCCAGCCTTCTACCACCGTCTCACTTGAGAGAGGCAGGAAAAGGATCAGTCTGCCCCTGTTTGACCTCGGGACGGTGGCCCAAGGGAGGCTCTGAGCTGTGAAGTGACTCACTTACTGTTGTCTCTCAACATTGAAGTTGGGGAGCAATTTAAACTTTAGATTCTGAGTTTTGTTAAAGGTCAAAATTACACCAAATCTAATTTTGCAGATCTTAATTGATTTTATTCGCAATTCTAGAATCAGGCAGCAATCCTGACCAAGATGGTCAGAATGCCCTGCCCCACCACATGGGCAAGTTAAATTGGTAGCCAGAGAAAAAGAAGTGACTTATGGGAATCGGAAGTGAGTTACAAAGACTGTCTGATTGGTTACAACCAGTCTTAGCTGATTGCAGTTTGAACAGACGTCCCCTTGTGATTGGCTGAGAATTGGCTACTTGGTACAAGAGTAGGTTTCAGTCTTTGTACAACTCAAGTTAGGTTTTAGTTTACTATGTAGGAGAAGCCTGTAGACCAATCTTCAGAAATGTGTGTAGCTGACTTTAGGCCAAACTTAATTCAATCTAGCAGTGCCTAATCCAGGTTGCACCTCTGCTCGCCACAGATTCACACGAGGTGAGATTTCCACTTCTTCTAACTTTGGAAAAGGTGCTTCTCACTTCTTTCTTAAACCTGATTACTGCAGCACTTCCTTGGTGGGGCCAGTGAGGGGAACATGGCCCCGACCCTTCGTGTGCTATGAGCTGACTTCCACTCTACTCCCCGGAGGGACATGTACAGGACAAGCACTTCTGCCGCTTTCTTCTCTTCCCTCTTTCATCCTGGAAAGAGAGTGACTTTTTCTCAGGCCAAGGAGCCTTTCCTCACCCTCCTCCAGAGCAGGCTGCTTTCCGGCTGACGCCAGCTGACTCCAGGGCTCCAGCTTAGATGCAGGGAGATGATTTCTCACTAGGTCTTCAGTCAGGGAAGGTGTTCAGAAGCCCAGCTTCCAGCCTGTCGGGAACAAGCCTGCGTTTTCACTATTTCTGAGCCCTTTGCCCGCTCGTCATCTGGATCGCAGCAGGCCATACTCTTCCTGCAGCTACTATTCTCTTACTTTGTCCGACATCATATCCATCCCGGTTCCTGCCTGCATCGCTTGACTGCGCCCACGTAGTCTCCTGGGCTGACTCCTTCTCCTGTACTTGACTTTGAAATGTCTTCAGTCCCGTTTTCTTTCCTTTGTATGCAACCTCCCTGGCTGACCTCACTAGTCCTGTTTTCAGTACTATCTAAATGATGCTTCCCTCCCTATCTCCCCAATGCTGACCTCTCCCCCAAACTCCAGACTTGGCCAGCTGTCTACTTGACTTCCCCGCTGGATGCCTAACGAACTTTTTATGTCCATAAGAAAACTTCTAAATCTTCATTCTCTCACTTATCTGTCCATCTTGGTAAAAGGTACTTTTATCTAGCCAGTCGATCGAGTTATCTAGATGCTCTTTCAATTTTCCACTGTCTCCCTTAAATTCCAAGAAGCTCTCTAGCCTCTTTCTAAATACTCCTCTTCTCTCTCTGTCTATATGGTTCTCAAGCTCCCCTATGCATCAGAATCATCTGAATGGTCTGTTGAAACCAAATGGCTGGGCCTCACCTCAAAGTTTCAGATTTAGTAAGTTCGGGGTGGGGCCTGAAATTTGCATTTCTAATAAAGTTCTGAGGAGGTGTTGGTGCTGCCCGGCCTTGGTCTGGGGACCGCTGTCCCACAACACATGATGGCTTGTCAAGTCTCCCGCGACCGGTCACTTGAATTACTGTAATAGCCTAATTGAGATTGTAGTTTTATTCTCATTCCATTCCATGGATTTTTATTTTGTTTTTTGACTTTCTAGTTCGTTAAAAAGGTATCTTCCCTCCCTTTGGAAAATATTCCAACCTTGGTAGTTTTACCACCTGAAGTTAAGTTAGAAGCTAGAAACTCAAATTCCCAGCTTCTTTTGCAACTTGGATGTGAGCTGCAGGCTCTGCCATGTGGCCTGCAGGATCACAGATTCGTGATGACAACTCGTGGAAGGAAGGTCTGTGCTAAATCCTTTCCCGGGCAACAGTAGAGACAACAGACTGTGGGGGCAGCCAAAGTAGTTCCATACACACAGGAATCGTCAGTTAGAGGCTTTCCTCTTAATGCTCTAAGGATATTCTTGGACCTTTGGCCTTGAACTTTGTTTTTCAGAACTTTCAAAAAGAAAAATCATCTGTGAGCTGTCCATTATCTTTCTAAATGTCTTTTTGCTAAACCAGTTGGTTATTTGCAGCTAAGAACCGTTATCGGGACCTCCCTTTGGAATCCGTTCTTTGTACAGTCGAGCTCGCACGTAGGATTTGATCCACCTGGATGCAGCCTGCCTCCTCGTTTTTAGCTCACAATGACATTCAGGATAAGACCGTCTCCCCCTGCTCCTACCTCATCCGGTAACTTTCTCTTCCTCGCCCCTCTTTGACATGACTGTTGTTTATTTCCTTAAACATACCAAGCTTGTGCCCACCTCAGGCCCTTTGTACCTTCTGTTGCTTCTGCCTGAAGAGTGCTCCCTTTGTGTCTTTGTGTGACTGACCTTTCACTTGTCACTCCCAGCTCAGCTTGCTCAGTTTAGAGACATCTCCATGGAGAGCTTGTTCCTGACTGCACAATTGAACATGGCCGATGTGTGGAAGAAGTCTGGGCTTCCACAGAGCACCAGTCACTATTTGCAGTTTTCTTATGTATAAATTTGCTTATTGGGTGCTCCCTTCCTTCACCTCATGAAGAAGATAAACTCTGTGAGAGGGTGAGTCGTGTTTGTACAAGTTTCTACTGTTGCTTGTCTTTCCATATTTGTAAAGGTGTATCATGAAGCACAGAAGCTTCTAAGTTTGAGGAGGTCCAAATAATCAATTTGTCATTTTACAGATCATACTTGTGGTGTCAAAATCACAGTCTTTGCCTAACCCAAGAACATGAAGATTTTTTTTCTTATGTTGTCTTCTAAATGTTTTATTGTTTTGGGGTCTTATGTTTAAGTCTGTGATCTGATTTGAATTAAATTTTGTGTATGGTGCGAGCTAAGGACCTAAGCTCCTCTTTTCGCATGTGGATATCCAGCTACTGCAGCAATATTTCTTAAAAAGCTTGCCCTTTCCCCATTGAATTGGATTGGCTACTTTGTTGAATATCAATTGGCCATAAATATAAGAACAAATATGAGGATTTATTTCTGGACACTCAATTCTGCTCCATTGATCTATGTGTATTTAATGATTTGGTCTTGTATCACGTGTCTTTTTAATCTTTCTGGAATCTATTTTCACTCATGGTATGTATTTAGGCCCCAAATGGAGAATTTCCCCTCAAAATGTTTAACAAATATCCCAGCATCATTTAGAATACCCCTTTTCTTCTCTGTTGATTTTTTACCCTTATAAATGGTTAAAAGCATTTTAAATAGAAACTCTCTCCACATTACTCTGACACATGCCATCTCTCCCCATCCAGCCTTTTAGATGGCCCCAATACTGAACTGTTTAATCAAATCACAGAAAACTTGTCCCTGCCTCGAAAGAGCTTATACTGGCAAATATGAAGGGGACGTTGACATGTTAGAACTATAAACAGAGACTAGATATTTGCATTGGACCTCAAAAAGGGTTAGTACCAGCACCTTGGTGGAACAATAACTGTGATGCAGACACTCTCGGGAGAGTTCATGTTTACTCTGGGTGGGGTTGTGGACGCTTCATCTCAAAGTCACCCAACCCCTGCACGGATTGCTTCTACCCGTGTGTCTGACCGTGTCTTACTCTGTTGGTGGCTGTAGGGTTCTTAAACACCAAAGGGATATGAAATTCTGAAAAGACTCCAAAAGAGTTTAAAATTTCAACATTTTCCTCAATTAAGTCACCCAAGTTGCAGCTGTAAACTTTTCAGAAAACCCAAGACCGGGGGCAGCAGCGTGCGTGACAGGTGGTCCCACGTGGGCCTTGACAGCCTGAGAAGCACACTGGAACCAGGAAGACAAAGTGAAACTCAGGAATATGTACACTACTGCGTTTCATCTCAGAGGGGAAAAAGGCTAGAGTAAGGGAGGGAGGGAGCATTATTAGTCCATTTTCTGTTGCTAATAACATCACCGATGGGATGCATTTTAATGAAAAGACGGTTTTGGCTCGTGGCTCTGCAGGTCAAGGGGCTGCACAGGGTGATGGCCTTATTCCTGGCAGAGTCTTGAGGAGGCACAGAGCATCCTGTGGCAAGAGACGGGGACTGTGTGTGTGTGTGTGTGTGTGTGTGTGCACGCGCACATGTGTTTGTGTGTGCGCACATGTGTTTGTGTGTGTGTCTCACCTGCTGTTTGTATAGGATTCAACCATAAGGACTTCCCCTAAGGACCTTATCTGATCCAAAGACCCTATCTCTAAGCACCATAGACTTAAGTTTCCTCCTAATGTGGCGTAAATTTTAACACACAGAGCCCTGAGGGACATGCTGAAACCATACCTAAACCGTACTCAAACCACAATACCATAACAAGGAGGCTGGAGGGAAAAAAAGAATCTGAAATTTTAGTTGCCTGAAAACACCATTCCATTGACTTGGACCTGTTCTCTCTGCAAGGAATGGTGATATACATTTGATTAAGAACACATAGAAGAGTTGAGGAATCACAGGAGGGAAGAGAGGCTGGAACCAATTTCAAATGCTTCATAATCAGGCTTCCCCAGACTGGTCACCATGGTCTACAGTGGAATTGCATCTTAATAAGGATTAGGTCAAAGGCAACAACAACAGCAGCAGTAAAACACAATGTGTTAAAAATTTGAGGTCCATATTTCCCAAGTCATCAGGACCTGGGCTGTTGGCATCTGTGTTAGTCTGCTTGTTGTTACTATAACAAAATACTTGGGGCAGTGTACACTATAAAGAAGAGACATTTATTTAACTCATAGTTTGGGAGGTTGAAGATACAAGATTGGGTGGCTCCATCAGTTTGGTCTCTGGTGAGGCCCTAATGGTGGGTGGCATTATGGCTGGAGCATGTTTAGGACCAGAGATCACATCACAAAGGGAAGGAAGAGAGCAGACCATGGGTTAGGCTGACTCTTCTAACAACTCAGTCTCTGGGGGCAATGCCAGAGAGGACCCCCCACTTGGCCCTGCTTCTTAAAGGTCCAGCTACTTCTCACATTGCTGTGCTGCAGACAAAGCTTCCAACACACGAACCTCAGGGGACACTTGAATTATATGCAGCCCACAGCAGGGGCTCAGCCTGAGAATACATCATTGTTC
The DNA here is from genome assembly GCA_004026905.1 of Hystrix cristata. Taxonomy (NCBI): domain Eukaryota; kingdom Metazoa; phylum Chordata; class Mammalia; order Rodentia; family Hystricidae; genus Hystrix; species Hystrix cristata. Next base: position 79,569 of record PVJO010007573.1, read on the forward strand.
TTCTCACATTCTCACTGTGGCTCTCCTTTTCTAGGATTTGGAAGTAGAGGAGAATAGAAGTAAGTGAAAGAATTTTTTTCTCTTTCTTGCTCTCTTCCTTTCTATAAATTAGTGCAAAGAAATCATGGAAAATTTTATTTAAATCTCAAGTTGCATCTTGCAACTTGTTTATACTTATGAAGTAATTTTATGAAAAAATGCAAACCACGAGAGACACCTTACACACCAAATAGTTTTTTAAATTTTTGTATACTGTTTATAACCTTTAAAAATTTAATGTGTGACAAAAAGTTTGTCTTTTCATTAAATACTTTTCTACAATAGTGGCATTTGAGTACTTTTATCAATCAATTACTTTTTATTATTTTTATTATTTTTTTTTATTTTAAACCAAGAACATGTATTGGTACATTCTACATACAATGGTCACATTCATTACATTTATTCTGTACCTATACATGATGCATCTTGGTTCTCCCTCCTCTCCCCTGCCCCTCCCCCTCTGCTCCCTCCCTCCCTATTTACAACAGGTTTATTCATCATTTTCCATATTTTCCCTTTCCCCTCTCTTTCTCCTGTTGCCTTTCTGCTTTTCCCCTTCTTTCTTTCTAGTACTCCTCTCCTCTGCACACCATCCTCCTTTTATATAATATCTATTACACCTCTTTGTCCTTATTTACAGTTATGGCTTCTCATATCAGAGAAACAATTCGATGTGTGCTCATGAGTGTCTGATTTATTTCACTTAAGAGTATGTTCTCAAGGAACATCCATTTATATATGAATGACTCTAGTTTATCCTTTTTTATGGCAGTATAGTACTCAATTGTGTAGAAAAACCACATTTTCTTTAGCCATTCGTTAGTTGTTGGGCATTTAGGTTGTTTCCAAGACTTAGCTATTACAAATTGTGTTGCTATGAACATGGTGGTGCATACGTCCTTGTGGTATGATGATTTTAATTCTTCTGGGAAGATCCCCAGTAGAGGAATAGCTGGGTCAAATGGAACCTCCAGTTGTAGTTTTTTGAGGAATCTCTATATTGATTTCCACAGTGGTTGGACCAGTCTACAGTCCCACCAACAGTGGAGGAGTGTTCCTTTTTCCTTACAGCCCCGCCAGCATTTGTTATTGGTTGATTTTTCCATATATGTGGTTCTTTCTGGAGTGAGGTGGAATCTTAACGTTGTTTTGATTTGCATCTCTCGAATGACTAGTGATGTTGAGCATTTCTTCATATATTTATTTGCCATTTTTATTTATTCGTCTGAGAAATGTTTATTCATTTCAGTTGCCCATTTTTGGATTGGGTCTTTAAATTTGGGAGGTTTAATTTTTTTGAGTTCTTTGTATATTCTAGATGTTAGACCTTTGTCTGATGGATAGCTAGCAAA
>PVJO010007574.1:0-80837 GCA_004026905.1 Hystrix cristata
TTCTTCATATATTTATTTGCCATTTTTATTTCTTCATCTGAGAAATGTTTATTCATTTCAGTTGCCCATTTTTGGATTGCGTCTTTAAATTTGGGAGATTTAATTTTTTTGAGCTCTTTGTATATTCTAGATGTTAGACCTTTGTCTGATGGATAGCTAGCAAAAATTTTTTCCCAGTCTGTGGGTTTTCGCCCTACTCTATTGGTGATTTCTTTTGCGGTGCAAAAGCTTTTTAGTAGCATGTGGTCCCAAGCATCTACCTATTCTTTAAAACACAGACCCATTTTGCTTCTGAAAGACAATGTTTTCAAGTAAATTTGTGTCCTCAAACACAAGTCTTTATTGGGATCCCCGGCCTCAGTGTCCCATAACACTTCTGCAGTGCTCCAGCAATACATGCATTCCAGGGTCTACAAGCCTGTTATCTTTTCTTTTATACAAGGCTTTGTACATCTGGAGTAAGGTGCCTGTAGTTGTGTCCTTGTAGTAACTCTTTAAAAAAAATACTGTGCATTATAGTTATAGTTCATGTGTAATTAATGAATACATTTAAAAGGACCAGCAAAATATTAAGGTAAGTATGAGATACCATACAAATGAACAATTGCCTCTTTAAAAATCTTTCCAGCTTTGAATGACCTTCTGCTATTTTGCCTCCACAATTAAAGATAATGTTCCCCTTCATGATTAATTCTACCAAATAGATTGTTAATTTTTTCTAGTAAGGCACATATTGTGTGTAACAGCATAATGCTATCTCATCAAAAATCTGACGTAGCTTCTGTCCTGAATATTTAATTAAATTTTCTCTCATAAAAGCTGTCTAAAATTATTCTATATAATGTAATTGTACAGGAAGAGAGCTCACACAGAAGTAGGGCTAAAGATTTTCAGTCAAATGGAATGCAGAAGAGAAAATAAAATCAACATTCAAGGACACAAGTCATCCTATTATTATTTAAAGAAAATTTTGGAAAAATTTATATCTTTCAAAGAATTAGCAGATAAATTACATTGTGTATATTTCACATATATGCTTACTTTAAAATATATATCCAATTGATTTTTATCTAATAGCTTTATCCAACAATTTAAAAACTTCCTCTAATAATTTAAATCAGACTTATTGTATGACATAAGTAATGAGTAGACTTGTAAATACAATGTCACTCTCAATTTTGGAGGGAAGATAAATTCAGTTTTTTTTAAAAAACTATGTGATAAATATATAGAAAAATTAAATATATTTGGCTGAAATTATTTTCCATGGTGCTAGAATTTAGATGTTTTCATTTTCCCACCTGCCTAGATTCACATTAAGTGCTAGCATATCACTACATTTAGAGCTATGTGAAGATACCATAAAGAAGGAAAAAAGTATTCTCTTTAGAGGAGAAAGTACATTTATTAAAGACAGAATGCTTCTGAAAACATTTTAACATCTAAACCATTACAGAAAAAAACTGTAAATCAGAAATTCCATAGATTTCAATGAATATGGGGTCTATTTTTTCCTCAAAGGATCCATCATCATATCAGTTGATTCAGAATAAGATATATTGAAATAATGTTGGCGATTCTATTTATACTATAATTTATATAATCCATATTTATACAACCCCTCAGACCTACTTACAAATTAGTCTGTTTTCTAAAATAAAATCTTGTGCAGCTCATGTATCTGTCTTTAATAGGAATGGTGTATTAGGAAGTAAAGTCATGTGTAAACACAATTGTTTCATCTTTTATTGGGAAGTGAGTCATCAATCTGTGCTGAAGGAAGCAATAAGAACTGAACATCTAAAAAACAAGAAATGAGAAATGTAGAAAACATTTATTAAATGGCATAAACATGAAGCAACTCTCTTATAATATCACAATTTGAGGAAAATTTCCCTTATATATGAAAATACCCATTAAAAATAAACTCGATAATCTGAAAGTGTTATTTAATGTATTTTATCAAGAATAGAAATAATTACAGTATACTAGCATCTAGCCAAATGTGAATAAAGAATAATCTTAGATTTAAAATATAATAATTATTGGGTAATATTAAAATTAATCTTGAGCTGGGCATGGTGGTGCACACTGTAACCCCTGCACTTGAGAGGCTGAGGCAGGAGGATTGCTGTGAGTTTGAAGCTAATCTAGGCTGGATAGTGAGCTCAAGTCCAACCTGAACTACATAGTGAGACCCAGTCTCAAATAAAAAAAGTTTAGTTTGAGCAGATGAATTCAGGACTGCAATGCCAAGGGATTACCTTAGTCTCAGAAGAATGGAAAGTGCTCAGCCAAACAGGCCTATTCTAGAGAGGCAAAATTACCATGCAACTCAGCCCTGCCAACATCTACTTACCTGTTCTCTGGGGAAGTACAAATGTTGGAGAAAAAATGACAATATATAGGAAGGCTAGTAAGAGAATTATGCAAAATAGATGGGTAGCAACGCCAAAAGAAATCTTCCTTTGATGGGATACTTTTACTGATTGGTGTTATTTATACATATAAACCATTCTCTACTCTTTAATAACATATGATTAGTCTATGTTTTCTGCTTGATTTTTAAACTCATATTAAGCTGTAATATGAGCTTATCATTTTTGCTTATCCCAATCTCTACTTTAATACATAGTATTAATGATATTTGTAAAAATAACATACAACTTCTGCTCAGGCAAAATAAATTGTCCAGACTGTATAACGGGCATTTTAATGATAATGAGCAGACACATGAAAATCATGCATCAGAAATCCACTCCAAATAATGTTGAAAACTAAGTGTAATGTTTAGCAATTGCAAAGTGTACAATCATGTTGGAACTATACCTATGATTGACTATATTCAAGGAAGATGAAAGAAAAAATTTTGCTTTCCTAGTATCATTAACTAATATTTTTTTCCTTTCATTTAAATCCGTAGGTTTCTAATATCTTATTAGCCTTTAAGATAAGCTCTTATGAATTAATCTTTAAATATTTATTAGAGTTCAATATAAAGTTTAATATATACTTGGTTATTTATAATTTTAATTAAAAAGCTTACATTTATCTCAAACACTAATTAAATCAATTTTTAATCTGTGTAACCAAATAAAATTTGTCTTAGTGTCAGGATCTGTGCTGCTTCCTAGCTTAAATATTAGCTTGCAATTTGAAATGCTATATATATGATAATAATTCTAACCAGTACTAAAAACATCATGTCACTGTGCCCAGTTTGGTCTATTTGTATTTTTCAATATTTAAGACAGTGCTATTGATGGACAACATTTAAAGTCAAGGAGGAACCTAAATTCGTTTTATTACTCTGCTGGTTTAGTACTTTTCAGCAATAGGGGTAAGACATAATACAACTCCTGCGGAGGTTTATTTTTCTGTGACTTCCTGGCCTGTTCCTGTGATCTATGTATAGAAATAATAATGGGCCAGTCTCTCTGATCAATGGCAAATGCCTCAGTATGTTACACAATAAAAAAGAAGTTCATAGATTTCTTACAGCATATTTATTTTAAATTAATATTCATTAGCATTTGAATCATTGGCACCATGAAAAACTAAATACAAAAGTCAGTTGCAAATAAGTGCCATTATAGCATACTCACATTAGCATACTCACATTCATTAATGCAAAAAAAAAAAAAAGGTGATGAGAAATAGGCCAGGTTCTAAGCATTCTATGCTGGATATTATGCAGATAAAGTGCCTGGATTTTTATCATGAGAAATAAGTTAGATTGTGCAAATAAGGTGTAGCTTCTAGCTATAAACAGGAAATAAAATGTCTAGAAACAAAATGCAAATGCATGATCATTCTTGTTCAGTGTAGCAAACCCTCCTGAGGAGGCTAGGAGTCAGAAATACTAAGATGAGATTATTATATGAATGGTAATTGCTTGGTATTGAATACATCCTGATAGTCATCTTTCATTCAGGCAAATATCATTAGGAAATCTGAGTAAAGAGAAATAAATTTTAATTACCATGTCAATAAGAATATATGAATTTATGAATTCATTTTATTCATCATATAGCAATTATTCTAGCAATTATTAAAAAAAACCTCAAATTGTGTGCAGTTACAAATTAAGAGAAATTTTTTAAAATTTAAAAAGTAGATAAAAATGGATAAAATTCCAAGTAAGAAAGATACTAAATGATTGAAATAGAGTTCCAAAATCTATATGTATGTTAGATGAGAAAGAAGGAAATTGGGTAGAATAAAAATGTGGTTGTTAAAAAAAAATGTGGTTGTTAATAACTGTTGGGCCTTAAAACCCTTAGAATAAAAATGTTGTATTTAAATAAACTTCATAATCCACATCTTCAAAAGCAAATAGAAGGATACTGGCTCTTTCTTAGGATTGTAGAAAATTACAGGAGCAAAAACTTCAATTATTGCTGTCCATCCTTCTGTTATGCAAAAGTCTGATCATAAGAGTTACAAAGAAAAACACTTGCAGAATTCTTTGGTACACATACTCAGGAGAAATGACCTCAGATTCCTTATGTAGCCCTTACTACCGCCCAGTATAAAGCCACCACAGCCCCCAGCTTTCTCCTTGCTCATCTATAAAAGCTGCTACAGAAACAGCCCACAGCAAACTGGATGAAGAAACTGCAGAGAAGTAGGGCGAAGGTTTGGAATCTATCACTGAGAAAGAGAAGGACGAGAGTTGTCCCTGTGAGAACTCCGATATACAAGAGATCCTTGCATGGGTTAGCTCGAGCTTTGACAAAATCAGTGTCACGCCCCAGTTTAAACCTCAAAGGATGCTTACGTCTAAGGAACGGAGGCGAGCAGTAAGACAGCAGCAGCCTAAAATAGTTAGCATGTGTTACTGTGAAATACACAACATGAAAAATAGAAACCAGAACAAAAGGGTCAATGCCTCAGAAGGACAGAAACACGAACAAACAAACAAAAAAGTTCAGACATAAGCAGTAACATCTACAGAGTTGCTTATTAAATTATACAAAATATAAAAATTTAGTGTCCTGACTGGAGGACACTGTGGCTCTAATGGCCGTTATAAAACAGACTGCAAGTTAAGATGTGGCCTTTTAAATACTGCAGTTACAAATATGTTGGAAGGCTACTCTAACTCTAATTTAAATCTGGAGAACCTATATTTGATTCTGAATCCACCTTGGAGAAATTCCTTATTCTTTTTTATTAGAACGTGTTTGTAGTACCTAATTACATCTATCATAAGGAGTTGGTACATGTACATAACACATCTTAATTATTTTTTTCATCCCCTACTTTATCCCTCCCTCCCCACTCCTTCCACCTCTTGGTTCCATTTACAAAAGCTCTGTTTTCTCATCTTCTCCTCAGTTCTGTTTTGTTTTTCCATCCCCTTTCCCTACACTGCCCCTCCTCTCCTCCAAGAGATGTCTACCCCATCCACTTGAAAAAACTCTCCCTTCTGCCTGTTTATCTATCTTCAATTTTGTTCTCTAAATATATACATATATTTTTTCTCATATAAAATATACCACATAATATTTAAGCATGTGTGTCTGGCACATTTCACTTAATATTATGCTCTCAAGTTGCATCCATTTATGTATGAATGTATATTCTTGAGATGTTGATCAAGAATATACATTCTTTTCTCTACTCTATTAGAGAAAGCTTACTGCCTGGAGCTAGATAGAGAAAATGCTCTTGAAATATATTCTCTGTCCACCTACACAATAATAAAGAGGAAACAAACTGAAACAGAGGTGTGGGATTTCACTTTCTTGGGAATTCGAAGTTTGAATTGTGATTTTTCAAGCGATGGGCACATGAAAAGTGTGCAGATTGGCTTTTGGGCCTGAGTAACACTATTGGTTCTGAAACTGTTTTGCTGGAGATGTACGAATTGGTTGGTATATCTTGTTTCTTAGCTCATATGTTCTGTTAGAATATCCGTGGCGGACTAATTTGTAAATAATAGAAATTTATTTCTCCAAAATTCAGGAGGATAAGAAGTCAAAGATCAAGGTACTGGCATCTGACAGGGATTCTGTAATACAACCTTAAATAGTGGAAGGTGAAATGGCATAAAAAAGGAATAAACCTACTTTTGAAATTCCCTTTATAGCACCATTAATTCATTCACGAGCTGCTTACCAAAGACCAAACTACCAATGACTTGCACTGGGGATTAAGCTGCTAACTTGAATTTTGGGGACACTGAGATCATAACGTCTTGTCATCAGTAAGTTAGTAATCCGTTATGGAATCCACTGTGCGCATGGAAATGAGTGCTCAATAGCTGCCATTTCAAACATTACCAGACACATCTCCCTGCCTTTGCCTCGCTCTATTGGGTGCTCATGACATGGAAAACAGGCAGCCCTACCTGTCCCCACAATTATAATTCTATCTGCCTTTACTAACAGGAACATGTTGAAGGAAGCTTGTCAATGATTAAAGAGTTTAGTGGTGTACAGTGGGCATTTCATTTTTCTGAACACCCCAGGGGAAAGAAAGCAGTAACCGGTCATGAGAATAACCTCGTTGACACTGACACACAATAGCTATTTCTTTTCCAGAAAACACAAATTCTAGTGGTTTTCTATTGCTTTTAATTAGTCAAGTAGTTACTGTGATAGATATACAAAATGGTCTACTATTTCAGGCTTCTGAGGTGGGCTGCCCCAAGGCCTAGATCTCTGCTGCGGGATAACAGCCCTGCTAACCAAGTAAATCATCTTGTCTGAGGTTTCAGACAGTCTGGTAAGGGGCATGTTGTGACTGAGACTTACCCAATTGTTTGATTTCAAGCGAAACTCCTAGGCAGTTCTACAACAAGCTACACAGGACATAAGATCTTTTTTACCTGAGGACCCTATTGCTCCACGTTGGTGGCCACTAAGGGACAGTCATACATAATGGTGGCATATGAGCATTGATCACACCACCTGAACACTGGCTCCCAAATTATGGTGATTAACACTGGTTTCCAGTGTGGTGATTCTTGGAGATTCCACAAAAATATATGTGCTATGTCTTCTAGGGAATTACCACACATAATATGGAAGACAAACAAGTCCACCTCACTCGGAGTGTTGGCACAGTTATTTTACCTAATTTTCCTCTAATCATGGCTCTATTTCCTTTGGATTTTCATTACTGAGATAAACAATCTAATCCACCATACGGTCCACTGGAATAGAACTTGTGGTGACTCAAAGGCTGCCTACTTCAGTCTTTCTTTATATATCAACAAGTTTAGCAAGTATGAAAATAAGATTAGCACAGCACTTAATCCTGTGACAATCTACAGCCAGCTATTTACTGTATCTTTGGGTTAAAAATAACCAGCATCTCTCAAGCTTGGTTTAAACAGTCCAGTCCTTTTGCAAACTAGAAATTGTAGCTAGAGTATAAAACCAGACCCGTGCTTCTGGAACATGCTGATTGGATAAGGAGATAGTTTTCTCACCTCTCAGTCTTTGCCAAATGCCACACAGTATTGAGCAAGTCATCTTCCACCTAAAATCTTGATTACATGAGAAGTCCCCTGGGATCAACCAATTGAACAGTAAACGAGTTCATTTGCTTTGAGGGCAGAATCACTGTTATCACTGTAATGTGTGATAGAGCTCACTGGAGACCTGCTGCTCTTCAGTTTTTCAGGTTGGGGATCGAACTCAGGGTTTTGCGCTTACTACTGAGCTAAATCCCCAACCCCCTGCCTTTCATTCTTAAGCTTGATAAAGGATGGAACCTAGAGTTAATCACAGTTGGTTGAATTCTAAACAGTCTCCTCTGCCTTATAACATGCCCTGGCCAACAATTGGCCCATTATCGCATCTTCGCAGATCTTCAGGCCATTGTTAAAGGTCAGTTATTTGACCTAATGACAACAAAAACAATTCCAAATTCATGATTGCCCCTTTAGGAGATAAAGAACATTGGGTATTTCTTGAATCAAATAGTAAAGATTTAAATTATAATCACAGTTGTCATTGCTGGGTGTGGCATATACGGTCCTAGCTACTTGAAGGCTGAGGTAGGAGCACCATATACTCACACATATAATCATATATATACTATATATGTGATATATATAAAGGTATACACGCACTTATGTATAAGTCTGTAGGACAAAAATACAATATATCTAATGCATATGAATGTAACTATATATAATATATATCTACACAATATAAAATACAGACCATATATAATATAAAACTATGCACGCCATTGTTTATATATCACTATGCATAGTATATATCATGGGCAAACAGAGACACAGACACACAGACACACACACAGTACTCTTTCATTGAACTCTATTCTGTGGAGCATGGTTTAACTATATCTCTACCAAAAATATTTTAGGAAACACATTTTTTTTTTTTTTTTTTGGTGGTGCCGGGGATCGAACTCAGGCCCTTGTGCTTGCAAGGCAAGCACTCTAATCACTGAGCTAAATCCCTGGCCCTAGGAAACACATTTTTGTGATCATTCATCCTATGCATTAATATTTTCCTCAAACATAAAGACTCCAGTTGTCAGATAATTATATTTACTTTGAATTGAAATGCTCCATTTGGCAATTTCCAGCCACTTACACTTTCTTATTTAGTGCTGCACAATAAATGTCTTTCCATAACAGCCTTTCTAATGTATCTGTAACTAGTATTTATGCCAGCCAAGAGACACATAATCCCCCATAATCACTGTGTCCAACATGATAATGGACAGTGTGTTTTTAATGAATAGAAACACTCCAATACATTACAGACCTTGAGAGATTTTGAAACATGCAATATTGTGCAGAAACTCATATCCCACAAGCTCTGTTTTCTTTCTCTATAATCCCGTAGTGTCTGATCCAAATACACAATAAAATACAAAAACTCTATTTGCATTGCCATATAATGTTTGCTATGCATACTTTCTACATCACACTCTTATTTTTTTTTTTTATCTTAACTTTCTTCTTAGTAAGGAATAGGTTCCCACAGAGTTGCCCTGTTCAGCATTCTCTTTTATATGTCGTGGGGAAAGTTGAAACTTTATTTTCCAAAATTTTGGCTCTTGAATTCAGACAGTTAAAAGCGGTTAATCAAATTCGGAAAAGTGAAGAGAAAAACTTTTTGAAAGCTAATATTCTTGGATGACAAATGCAGATAGAGAGCTTAGAACTTCGGTAGCAGCTTTCCTTGCCTGTGGAGTCCTACCAAGGAGCACCTGTCGCAGACGGGCAGTTGAAATCACATCACTGTGACCGGGCCGCACAGACAGTCTTTTGATTTCTGGAGGTTTTCATGAGAATTACTGACTTGGATGCTGTCGGCCTTTAGTTTTATTGACTGCAAAATTTGGGATCTACATGCTGAGGTAATCGGGCTATTTCTGGAAGTTATCGGCAGTCCTTTTCTCTTCCAGTTGTTCCCGCATTTGTATAAATCTCTAATTTTTTATAATAGAATTTATACTGCAGATGTTTTTATTTTTTCTCATCAACTCTGCCTTACAAAGTTACCAGTCATTTCTTAGTTGTGAAATAAAACTTCCCAGACTTCCCAGGTTGTATCTTTTCTAATCTAAGATTTTCTTTTCATGGATAAGATAATGTTTTTGAAACTCCCTTTCCTTCTATTTTATTCCACAATCAGGCCCCACCTTGGATGCCTACCTCTTGTCACCACTCACTTGATATCTTCTCATGTACAGGTCCATGATCAATCGATCCACCGATCTATCTATCTATCTCAGATGTGTATTTCCTGAGAGCAGTATTGTGTTTTTACTCTTTTTCTTTATCATGAAGTAAAGGTTTATTACAATTTTAGTTTAAGTCTTCTTTTAAAATATCTCACCTGATCTCACACATTGCATTATTCACTTTTCTGTTGCTGGAACAAAGTACTTGGCCTACACAAATGAAAGGGAAGCAGGTATATTTTGGCTTACAGATTCAGAGGTTTCAGTTCCTGCTGGGCTGGCTCCAAGACAGAAACAGTGTGACGGAAGGGTATGACAGAAAAAGGTGCTGAGCCACGGCAGCCTGGAAGGAGAGAAAGTAGAAGAGCCGACAAGAGGCACACCCACAGGCCTACCACCTCTGAATGGACTCTACCTCCTGTGTTCTTCTTTCATAGATGAAAAAATTTTAAAGTCTTTCTGTTTCTTTAGAAGGATGTGCACTCTTTAGAAGTGTGTGGCAGACATTCGTAGCAATAACTCTGTAGCTGTATTCATCAAGTTAAAGTTGCAGTGTACTTTAGTTCTTCATGGTTAGTTGTGTAATTCCCAAAAGTATCTTCTCAAAGATTGAAATGTCATATTTTTCACTATAGTTAATGATATATTTGTCAAAAGTCATAGGAAGCAGTGACTGCTTTTTCTTGCATCTCATAAATTATAATAAACATTTCTATCATATTAAGTGAATTATACTTTAGATTTGGAATTTTGTAAAGTGATAGATTTTTTGAAACTTCTTTCACTGATGTGAAAAATAATTTTAAGTGATAATTTTGTATTTATTCTTCATAAAGCTTAAATTCCTCAAAATTATAGCAAATGTTTACCCACCATCATAATTTGGTTTACCTATACCCTGAATATTTTAAATTAACTTTTACAGGTCATAACGAAAGAAAGTTATTTTTAAACAAGAAAAAAGATTTGATTATTGATCCATTTACATCATTATTATATAGCTAGTTTAATTGAAAAGATAAAAACATGCAAATAATATTCTTTGGATGAACAATGTTGCAACAATAAGTCTTTAATTAGTACCTTTGTCACTTATGTGTTGATCTATTTAATTTCAAAGCTAATGGTATAATCAACTGAGATAATGACACAGTAGATGCATAAATGGATGCTGAGATGAATAAGTGATGAAATTATGAAAAATTGCTATTGAGTCAACATAGTTGGATAATTTTTTAACGTACACCTGCACCAGCAGGATTCAGAAATGAAGATTAATTAAGTCTGATTGAGAGTTTTATGCCTGCTCCTTAACCCTAGATATTATCAGGTACACAGAATGTTTTCTAGGATGTAAAGATCTATAGAATTTAAATATCTGAAAGAATCGATTCTAGGCAGCAGAGTGGAGGAGCAGTCAGATAGTGCTTGGCAAATACTCCATGTTCTCTTGGGTGTGTCCCTACATTCCTGATAATTATGTTTGGGTCTTATGACTAATTTCATCAGGGACTGCAGAGAGAAATAATGTGTACTGTTTCTGGTTTGAGACACTTAAAATCAATTAATGCCTTCTCATCACTCTCTTTCCTTACCACTGTAAACGTGGAATCCTGAAAGTGGCAGAACAATTCAATAACATCAAAAAAAGAAGGAAACCTGGATCTTGAGTGGTTATAGGTCTCTGCTGACCCACATGGGAATCTGGAGAAAATTTGAAACAAATCCCTGTTCAGTCCCTGTTGTAGAATTTTTCATTTTGTGGCCATTTATGTGAATTTTCCTGCACAGATATAGTTGCAATTTGATGAAAACATATTGTTAAATTCTAGTGCACATATTCATGGAGAATGTTGTTACTGATTCTTATGATTTTAAGGCACGAAAACGAGTCACAAGCAAAAATGATCATAGTGTGAACACTTCATAGCGTAGGTTGGCCAAATACAGAGCTGCTGCTTGTATGACAGGTAAATCTAGTATTGTATTTTTCTAGATATTAAGGATAGTAGCTTAAAGACCTTCAAGAAACATGGAAACCAGATTCTCAAGAATCCATTAAAAGGAAAATTCATGAGAATCACAGCAGACTTCTCAACACATTAAGTCTTAGTTACTATTCTAAAGGTTTCTGGAAATCAATGAAAACGAAAACAGGCAGTTTGTGAGGTAGAATTCAATATAACCTAGGATCACTTTCAGTTTTGTTTGAACTGTAGGATTTTGATGGCAAAAATTCATAATGTAAGAGCTGGTGCAGTGAAAATACATTAGTGCTTTTTTTGTTTTATTTTTTTCCCCCAGTGGAATGCCTGTATTCCCCTGAATTTCTACAGCATAACAGCTCTGCATACTGACTCTCTACTTAAATTCTGCAGTTCTTGTTAAAGAGTAATCCTGAACAAAATCTGTCTGCATTGTGAGAAACTAGTGATTTAATCGGTCTAATTTCCTCATCGAAACGGGATTTATCCCATTTGCATTTTTCTTCTTTTATCTTGAATGACCCATCCTCATCCATAACGTCAGTGTGTATGCAGCTGATTTTAAAGCCTCAGGTTTTCAAACTAGATCTAACTGTAGAAATACAGGCTCATTTTATTCAATCACCTTCTGGATATTTCTATTACATTGTGCCATTGGATGTAAATGTGATCATTGGGTCAAGTATACCCATTAGCATAAAACTCGTTAAAAGTGGCAGAAGGTATAAGCTTGATCTGTTAGGTATCAATTACATTCAATACAATTCTCACATATCTTAGCAGTATAGTCAAAGTGTTTCCAGGCTCCTACCAAGCATAAGCAGTGTTCATAGACAGTATCTAAATGCCAATGATGAATTGTCTCCCAAAGTATCACTGTAACAGTGATTAAAAATTTCAGATTTAAGTTTTTTTTTTTTAATGTGGCAACTAAAAATCAAAGACTTCTGACTTGGAAAGAGATACAGAATTTTGTAAATTAACACCCAACCTAAGTGATACAATGCTTGTGAGTATGTCTGTTATAATAAATTTGTTTTTTCAAATTATGAAAAGTGAAGTTCTGATGATATATAAAATCATTCAGTGAAAATAAGATTTATAGATTAAATGTAGTACATTTTGTGAAGTGGAGCTATGGAAAACAAAACAAAATATATTTTCTAGCTCTAAATTATTATTGTAAATATATATATTATATGTAAATATTATATTGTAAATATTATATTGTATTGTAAATATATATATATATGACTTTATTTTCCTACACTTAATCTCATGAAGATTGTAACCAGGGAAAGTGGTCCTGGTAGTGTTCTTGTGGCCTTGATTTTTAGCACTGCCTTTTCACATTTTCTTTTCCTCATTATGTCTTTTTCACAGTGATGAGTACCAGTAATGTCCCAGAGCTGCTGCCGTGTTAACAGGCTGGCTTCCTCTCCCTCAGTAAGGTGTGCAGGCTCTCTGGAAGCGATTCTGTATTACCCTTCTTGGTTACATTGCTCTTGCCTGGCTCTGCACCCCTTCCTGAGATAATTCCTTAACTTCTCTGTCTACTCTTGTCTCTGCCCTGTCTGCCCCCTGGAAAAAATGGCAAAGGTAAATGTAGTGTAAGAAATTGTGTATTCTGAACAAATGAATGCTTTGGAAAATTGATTTTTGGCAAATTGACTTTTGGTAAAGTGATTTTTCAGGAAATTGATTTTTGGAGAATTGATTTAGAGCCCCGCCAAATGTTTAACTTTTTGGTGCTAATGGTAATCATTGAGATAGGGCAAAGTGTCACATCTAAAAATCTCCAGTTTCTCTACTAAACTCTTGAAATCTATTCTTACTATGAACTCTGAAATCACACCAAATTAGGAAACAGATAAGATAGTGAGTGAAAAGATGGAACCCTCATAGTTTTACCACTATTCTCTGTCCTGCTATGATTTTATGGACTAAAATTTCTAAATCTCACAGGGTTGAAAGACAATCAGATGCCAAAATGGCTTTCCTAGATAGTACCCTATCCTGTGGAGAGTATTTTCTCTTCAACAAAAGCCTATGATTTTGTAAGTTTAACCAGAACATGATGGATATCAGAAACTGTAAGAGCTTACTATTCTAATTAACATACTATTCAAAATTGTCCAAGTATTTTTAAAACATTCCAGAGAATATGCAGTGGAGTTCATGCAAAAGAACAGATGCTCGTTTTATCATTTCTCTACTGAAATTAGATGGTTGTGGATAATATGATGGTGACCACAATGACGATGGCGACGATGATGATGATGGCGATGGCAGTAAAATAATTGGATGCTAGCAATGTAACATATGCATCTGGCAGATGTAGGATTTGATTCTGATTCATCCCTATAGCATGATACCACTAATCTTTAGAGCCATAAAATCAGTTTTGAAGTCTGTTATTCAATGGCGAATAGTTGCAGTTTTAGCTTCTCTATCACTATTTCTAAGGTCAAATTTGCAGTTATTAGTACAGAAGCACAAAGAAAATATGAATAATGTGTACAGCTATAGTAAAATTATTTATAAAGTTTAAAGAAAGTAGAAATTGACTCCTTAGAGGCCACTCAGAGGTCAGCTATCATGTACGGAATCTACTAATTATAAAAGACTCAAACAAGATACAAGGCAAAATGATAAAATTTCTCCCTTCACTCCCCAGCCTGCTTTCCACCACCTGCCTTTCTAGAGAGGCAGGGAAACTTACTGAAAATTTGCCTGATTTTAGACTTCTAGGACATGTCCTGATACAGTGTAATCGAAAGGAAGGGCCTCCATTACTTTATAGAATTTCAGCAAGCCTATTTCTTCCAAGCTCCAAAATCCCAGAGCAAGTTTGAGCCAATATCCAATATACTAAGAAAAATTTGAGAATGATAATGAGTAGCTTTGATATCCCTTGTCTTTTGTCTCTAAGTGGTGCTAGTCCAGAATAAGAGCTTGCAGAGATTTGCAGCTGTAAATATAAAATTTCTTCAAAAATAGCAGATACTACGGTGCTCGTGTTCTTAAAGATGACTATTATTTGATCAATTTTAAAGGGTTCAAAAGAGAAGTATACAAATAATCTAAATAATATAGCAAGATCCAGACCTTTAGTAAAGTGACCTCAAAGACAGTTCTTTATCAAATGAAGAGTATGGGACAAAAAGTACATTGTCTGTTCTCCCTGTGTTCTCTCCATCTGGCACATTAATTTCTCCACATTAGAAATTCAGAGGAGAACTTTTCAATAATGTGTATTCTAAAAAACAAACAAAAACATACCAAAATTCAGTTAGACTTTCTCAAGAGTTTGAGCTGCAAATTGATTTGATGAGTAACAAATGTTAACATTGTTGCCATGTACATTTTACATTCTGCTATCAACTTTATCTCACAATCTTCCTATCCAACCAAGGGTAGCAATCTGATTCAAAAAAAAAAAAAGGATAATCAGCAGGGAGACAAGAAACTCTTCCATTGTTTCATCTTAGAAAAATTCGTAGGCTGGATTTTTCTAAAAAACATTTTCACGAAGGAAAACAGAAGAAAAAGATACCATAAGAACATTTTACAAAGTGTAGGTTTTTGGTTTACACAGGGCCTCTTCCTCTCACAAGCCTTGAAGCCCCTTTTCAATTTCTCATTCTGTTGGAACTTTTAAGTTCTATTTATAAGAAGACAAATCTCAGATGCAAATTTATTAGATGTATTCTCCTATTGACCACACAATCTCATTCTCTGGACACTTGACTTTATAGTCAATGCCTGGACTAACACAGAGCTTTACTTAGTTTATTTTTCTCTTACTTTTCTTTCAAAGGAACAGGTTTTAGTGTGTCTTGTTTTGTTTTAGAGAACTATACAAAAAGACATATTGAATAGTTTTGTTCTCCCTTATACACTTTCTCCCTTAAACTTACTTCAAACATATTGCAGAAATTTATATATTCAGATCTGTTATTCATGATATCAATTGACATTATTTTAAAAGATTTATCAAATAAAAAAATTAAGAACGAGAAATAATTTCAAATAGATAAATTATTATTATTAATTAAAAAAAATCCTTTTTAGAAACCTACTGGTAGGGGCTGGGGATTTAGCTCAGTGGTAGAGCACTTGCCTAGCAAGCACAAGGCCCCGAGTTGGATCTCCAGCACCCAAAAAAGAAAAAAGAAACCTCCTGGTATTAGAATGAGAGAAGATTTGCAGTAATGCCTTCATGGGCTTTTAATTCTTAACCACGCTGAATGTATGTGTTGAAGTATCACACCGAACTCCATTAATATGTATACGATTAATACATTTTTATGATATATATACACATATATGTGACAAAAGTTTTTCATTCAATGTAACAATATAATATCTGTATCAAAACAGTTAGAAAATGTTCAAGACGTATGCCGATTATAATAACATTTTATGTATTGACTTAAAAGAGTTTCTGAGCAGCAGCAAATATACTATTTCCTTATGTGGGAAGTTGTATTATAAAGTGTAAATTCAAACTAAATGAATTTGTAGATTAACAAATATCCAAACATGATTCCAAAGATTAAATTGATTTTAAGATTATGTGGATGATAAAAGCATGAGACTAGTTGGCAAATGCTAAAATGTATTGCAATATCATTTTAAGCAAATAAATATGGGACTGGCTCAGGGATATTTCAAGAAGCTAATAAACTGCATATCGGAATATACCATGTGTTTGAATCAGTGCATTTGGAGCTAATTGAAATGTAAAATTTGATGGAAAAATTAAAGTCCTCTCTTTTACTCCCTAAACTCATACACACATGTAACTCATAAACAAAAAACATATTACTGACCGTCTTCAATTATAACTGTTATAAAATTAACAGAAAAATGAAATATGGGTTACAAATGTGAAATAAACTTGTTTATAATGTATAGATAAAAATTTAAGATAACATTTGTAATAACAGTGTGGAGAAACAATCACTGTGATAAACCTATTAGTAATTTAATAGACTAATATAAAAGATAATTTTATAATAGTAGTTGTAAAAAGAATTTCATCATAGTTTCATTTTACAAAGTAAAACTAAAAATAATTTAACTGTCCTCCAACTGGAAAAATACATTCTGATATTGACCATTAATATGTCTATACTCTCACTCATAATCAATTGACAATATATTAAGTTTATAATATACATTGTATAAAATAGTGACTATTAGGGGCTGGAGATATAGCTCAGTGGTTAGAGTACTTGCCTCCCAAGCACAAGGCCCTGAGTTTGATCCCAGCCCCCCACCAAAAAGATAGTGAATATTATGGTCACTTTATGTATTTCTATGTTATAAAAAAGAAAGCTAGTCAGATAAATTATGTATCCATTTATTTTAACAGTCTGTGGAATACACAACTAAATATATTTTTAAAATATTTTGTGTGAAGGAATAACTGAAATTTTTATTTTTATCACTCACAATTTTCTGAATTGTATATGATAAACATTTTTATAATGAAGTATATTCTATACATTTTATATTTTATTTTTGAAAACTATTTAATATACCTAGCTAAAATGCTACAAATTTCTGTAACTGATAAGTATAACCGTACTTAATAAGAAATATGTGCATGGGGAATAAAACTAACAATTGTTTGCTTGAAATATCATAATTTATGTTCTTCTCCTTTTCCATGAAAATAAAAGGCTTATATGGATGTATAATTCTTTCCAGTTATAATAGGTGAAGTGTGTTGTAACACATAAATTTATCTCTAAAATGAATATAATTCTTATTATTTTATAGAGTATTCATTTTCATTAATGGTAATTTATCTGATTATGCATCTATTACATTTTTACAACATATTTAAATTAGGCAGATCGACAATATGTGTATTATTGCCATTTTGTTGTTCTGCTGTTATTTTTAACTGACAAAAAGAGAAATATTAGTCTTTTTGAGATTTGGTATTGTTATGTCACTACCTACTGATGTACAAAATCATAATTATTTCTGGTCTTTCTAAGTACCAGTCCAGTAATGTGCATTTTTTATTCTAATGGTCTAGTGTGGTGGACTTATTATTGTGGTCAACTTGAGCAGGAATGCCCAGCTGGACTGAGTTGGTGTGATTCTGGGCATAGAGGATCCACCTGAAGATTAGTACCAACACAACATAAAGGAGAAGAGAGCAGAAGATAGTTGCCGGCTGTTTGCCAGGAAAAGCTCTGCTGCGGCTGGTTCTCAGGAAGGGGACTCAGCTGTTCTCATCGCAGTTGGAGCTTGGGGCCTTGCTGCTGTTGGGGACGGCTGTCGTTTGCTTCAGGGGAGCTCTGGTCTTCATCTCTGCTGCGAGCATCATATTCTCTTTCTAGTACAGATTTCTTCAGCCTTTTATTGCAGACACGGATGTACATGGGACATTTCCATGGGCTCCCAGCCCTTGCTTGGATCTCTCGGGTCTCCAGTGCATAGATGGATGTTCTGCACTCTTCCTGCATTTGGCTTATGTGTGTGTGTGAATATGTGTGTGTGAATATTGTAACTTGGACTGTAAGAAAGTAACTACTATATCTAGGTTATAACATGAAAGAAAATAGAAAAAAGAAAGGCAGAAGCAAGGAAGAAATAGAGTGGAGTAAGAAGGGCAGGAGAGAGAGAATTTCAATTTTACTACACATTTTAGCTATACACTTGACGTTGTATAAACCTACATGAGGATTTTAAACTACATTGTTAAAGTTATTTTATTCTTCTAAAAAACAAGATTTCCTTTACAGCTTTTGTTTGATTCTGCTTTTGTTAGCATGTAGCCTTTGTTTAATTTCAATTTTAATCCATCTCTTTCTCAGTGAAAGGAGATAGCTTTCATCATTGCTATGATTTTAGAATGCTTCCCGCGGTATTTTTATTTTAATATAAATGGAAAACAGTTTTCAATAAAATAAATGTAAAAACACCACACACATAGAAGAATGTTGATCTGTTAGTAATTCATCAAAGAGCAAGTTGTCTAGCTGATGACATTTTTGTTATAAGGTCATTAGTAATTTCTAACAAGCATGAAAACAATGTATAATAAAGACTCACGAAAGTAAGTAATATAGTAGGCATTCATTTATTCATTCAGGATATGTATTGCAGCATTAGATGTGTCAAAAAATTCTGTTTGAGGATGGAGAGACACAAAGAACATGTAAGAACCCTGCATTAAGAAGTGCAAATCTCTAAGGAGACCTCAAATTCTGTCAGTGCATATTAGAATGATAAAATACCTATTGCATATATATTGTAAAAGAAAATTAAGACAATTAAATCTTAGAAACACTCACTTATTTAAGTAAAAAAATGAAAAAAGTTGGGAAATGATTAATTTCATTGTCATATTAATTATCATTACTGATGTCTGAATTACAACATTTTGATCAGATTATAAAGGTAAAGTCATCTGCTCAGAGAAAATTATGATAGGTATTTTTACTAGGTGACAAAATATGTTTGGATACAGAAAAGCATCAAAAACTTAACTTATCCCATGAAGCTCTTGCAAATTGGTGGACATGAACCAACAACATATAACACTTGATTCAGTTTAAATTACAAGTCCACTGATTCTATAAATTATAGCTTGACTGGGTTCAAAGTGTATGTCTACAAACCAATCTAAAATTGAAACAATCTAAAATATGTTACTATTGGTTTTACAAGTTGGCTTTATGAAGTCAGGAGTTGTTAAATTTACCATTTTCCCTTAATTAAAATGGCTATTTGCACAGTTTAGAGTCCCTTTTATTACCTGAGAGTTTTAAAATGAATATATTTGGGTAGTCATTATACTCAGATCTTTCTTTTTCAGTGTTTCTGATTTGAATTGTCAAAACATAAGATAGTGTTACTTTTTCATGAACAAACTGTCCATGGTACTGGACTATAAAATAATAGTGCTTATGAATTTTTTTATAGATAGCAAAATACGAAGGCACATTATTTATAGCTACTTTTAAAGATAACATTTTGAACAAATATTCAACCCTTAAACAACAATTATTCTGGTGTATTTTTAATTTTTCAAATGGTTATTATGATATGTGAATATATTTTTGACTGTATACTAAGATTTTGTCTCCCTGGACCTTCCCAAATACTGTGTTATTATTGGTAGACTAGGAGAATAATGAAATTTATTTTATGTTGTGAATTATTTGTAATATAAATTTTGTTGGTATATTTTAGATATATGCAGTGATCGTATTTGTCATAGGGATTTTGTACCTGTACGTGTTATATTTTGATTTTCTTTATTTCTCCTTTTCCCCCTCTCTCTTTGACTCCTCCTCTCCTCCTCATTTATGTTAACTTTGTTTCCATTTTTTGTCTTTTCTCTTTTTTTCTTTTCCTTTTCTCTTCTTTCCTTTCCCCCTCTCCCTTCTCCATTTCCCTTTCCCTTTTGAACATTTTCTTTCTATTTCACAAATAATTATTTAATAAATTAATTCTTCATGATTCTTCAGCTGTCCTTTCTGAAAAATCAAATCAAATTTGTTTAGGCAAAAATGATATACTATAATCTTACAAAACATAAAATTTTATGTTCAGTTTGGCATTTTCATTTAGATCAAACCAAAAGCTTCAATAATGCTATCAATTGAGTCTCTCTGTATTTCCTACTTGATAATTCCTTTGAAGGGAATCATTGTTAAAACAAGCTTTTCTATCTAATAACCCTTCAGAATTTCAAATATGTATTATTTTTATAGTTAATTTTTCTAAAGGATATAAAGATTTTCTGTCACAGTGATTCCAAACAAATTCTCTTATTAAATCCTTTTTATCTATCTTGGGTCAAGTAATTATCCCTAAACCAATAAAAGTAGGCAGAGGCTTAAAATTCCTGAATGTCTGTGATTGGTCAGGAAAGTTTACTTATTTACTTCTGCAGCTATTGAACAGCGGTCACACCACTCAATGCACTTCAGTTTCATACTACATTAGGTTATAAATTTATCTACCTGTGCCATTCAGCATTAATACGCAATGATATAAGTGAGTCAGTTAACCTATGCAATGTTTCGTGAATAAGAAAGGCCTGGGTTGATGACAGTACCACAATAGAAAATTTAGATTACTAGAAGAAGGACTAACTCAAAATGCCCACTGAACCAGGGACAATTATTTTAACCTAACCATGTGTACAAATTTTATATGAACTATGACTGCAGAATGGGTTACTTGCATCCCTACTTTTCTGCGTTATTTCTGCCAACTCATCTTCCAGAGTCAGAGTCCTCTTTCCATTTCTACAGCTGATTAAACTTACAACTATTTGATTGATTGATGGATTGACACACTGTTTGTACATATTTATGGGGGAAGCTGTGATGTTTTGATTCATATACACACACACAGATATATGTATGTGATAACAATGCATTATGTACTTTGAAATAGAAAAGGTGATTTTGAATGTTCTTACCATAAGTGCAGATTGTTTATTGTGACCATTCTTATTTATTGAAAGCATGCTAAAAGAATCCAGGGGGAAATGAGTATCACCTTCTACACATCTATGTGGGTATGGTTGTATGATTTAGGGCTCTCTGTAAGTCTCATTATTTGTACCTTTCTTTGAATGTAATATGCAATCCATCAGCCCTTTCTGTTCATTACAATTATTAAAGTAAGATCATACCTAGTTGTCAGTATTAATTAGATAAAATTTATTCATGTTACCTCTCTTGACTATCCCTATTGGCCTACAGTTAGTTCACATTTACTATTTTCTTCCGAATAAATAATTTAGTGAATTACTATTAATATTTTTCCAATATGTATTTTTGTGTTTTCTAATCTAACACATATGTAATAATATCAAAGTACCCATAGCAAAATGATTTTGATATTGATCAATGTGCTCATTTTTCCAGTAAGTTAATATTTAATTTTAATATTCATGAGATTGAACATTGTTATCATGTATCAGCCAACTGCACAGTGTGATTTTTTTTTTTTTGTCTCTCTTTCTTTTTCTCTTTCTTTCATGTCCTCTTTAAGTACTAAGATTTTCTTGGGGCATTGGAGAGGAGTTAATGCTTGCTTCAGAAGCCCATTACACAGTCTTGTTTTGAAGATTTCTCATTCTGATTTGTCTCACAATTCAAACAGTTAAATTAACATTGTAATTTCTAAAATGCCTCAAAATTCTTAGTCTGTTAGTGATACCTATTTTAGCCAGCATTCTTCAGAGAGAGCAGAGCCGATAGAATTGGAAAAAGATAGTTTTCTCTCTCTTTATATATATATATAATTTTTATTTATTCATATTAATTGTACAGATTAATGGGTTTTTTGGATAATTTTTATATATAAACATCGCATAGCACATTTTGTTGGGATCACCCTCCATAGTTCTGTGACTTGTCATCCCGCTGTTTCCTCTCTCCTCCATTACCTTTCCCTTCCCTATTAGTCCCTTTTCTAATTTATATTGTCATTTCTTGTTTGTTTGATTAGTTGGTTTTTTCTTTTCTTTTTTTTTTTTGAGAGAGGGTCTTACTCTGCAGTTCAGACTAACCTTGAACTCTCTATGTAGACCAAGCTGACCTTGAACTCACGGTGATCCTCCTGCCTCAGCCTCCTGAGTGCTGGGATCACGAGCGTACTCCAATTCCACCTGCTTGTCGTCACATTTTTAATATTCCACATGAAAGAGGAAACATGTAACAACTGGCTTTCTGTATTTGACATATTTCATTTAACACAGTGATCTCAAGTTTTATGTATTTTACTGGAAATTACATAATTTCTTTCTTTTTTGGCTGAATAAGATTTCATCGTCTATCTTATGGTATCGATTCGGTGGTTATGGGACTCTGCAGTGACAGTTCAGCAGGGAGTTGGACGACTGGGGAGCTGGGAAGTGCAGCTGGTACAATTCATGTCGCGGGACATTTAAGGGCGGCTCTCCTTCCGTTCTCCTGGAACCTCTATATTCTGTTTCACTACAAGCTACTAGTTGATCAGAAAAGATTAATCAGGGGATAACTTTTCTTGAAGTCTACTGATTTAAATTTTAATGTCATCTGAAAATATTTTCCAATTAATGTCTAGATTGGTATTTGGACAGATATCTGCATAATGTAGTTTTACCCCAATCGACATATTAGTTAATCATTATAACAAGCAAGATTTTTAAAATCCCTACTAGAGATTCCATTTTATGTTTGCGTTATTTTTGTTCGCCCAATGAAATTTAGAGAAAGAAATAAAGTGAAAGCATATAAATCATCTCTAAGTTTTTAGGAACTCTATCACTTCTACATGTTTCACTAGTCATTTAAATTATTTTTACACTTAATTAATTTTGTAAAAAAATAGAATCAGCTTTTTTTTAATAGAAGATGAAGTTTACATTCATCTTAGCAAGTCAGTACATGTACATAAAAAACCTTGTTCCTTTTTATTTCCCTTGCCCTCCTCTCCCACATATTTCCTTGTCTAGATCGCCTTTCCCCATTTTCATCATTATTAGTATTAATCTCATGTTTGCAACATATAATGTTTACATTCAAGGTGGCTATTTGGTACATGTACATGATGTATTTTAAATCATTTACAGTCTCTTTCCCCTCTTCCCCTCGACCTTGGTGTCAGGGACCCCTTTCTATTTGCAAATGATCTACTTCTGTTATTC
Source organism: Hystrix cristata (assembly GCA_004026905.1). Classification (NCBI taxonomy): domain Eukaryota; kingdom Metazoa; phylum Chordata; class Mammalia; order Rodentia; family Hystricidae; genus Hystrix; species Hystrix cristata. Next base: position 23,341 of record PVJO010007574.1, read on the forward strand.
ATAAAATATTAAACATTTTAGTTACTCGAGATGACAGTGTGAGTAAGATGAGAGTTTGGTAGTATAAATAATGAGTCTTTGCAGAGGCACTCTTTGAAACTAATAAAAAATAGATTTATTCTTGCTCGAACTCCTGTAGGGGTTATTTCTTTCTAGTCCCTGGATGAAAGATTGGAACTCTCCCATGATTTTAAATTTTATATCAGATAATAGATGTCACCTTTGATCATGTCAAATGATATGAATGATTACTATCAATTCATAAGACATCAACATCATTTAAAATGTTGATAAAAATCCACATTGTAAAGCACATTATTAATAAAAGTATGCTTTTCCTTGTCCAACATCTATTTCTACTACCACTGACCTGGGAGAGGATGATGTAAGGGGCAGGCAAGTTGTAAACTGCAGGAATACAGCTTGCATGTACTTTCCTGAGATTGTGACAGATACCTAAACGCCTCTTTCTGTCATATGTTCCTGAAGTAGTCCCCTGCTTAGTCCTCTGACCACAGCTCTCTTGACTGAGCAGTAAATGTTTACCTGTGTCACACAGATACTGTTGCTTCTACTATATCAATATCAATGATCAATTTTCAAATAAAAATTTTATAGCAAGCAACCCAAAAATATATAGCTTAAATCTGTTACCACTTAGTATAACTGGCAGTCTGTGGACAAACTGTGATTTGGTTGATGTAGTAGGTAGATAGCTCTGCCTCAAGTTTCTATGACTGGAGTGTTTATCTGTAGGAGGTCGAGGTCTTGTGGCCATACATTCTTTTCATTGTTCTTTGGTGAATTGGGCTGAAAAGGGAGCATAAAGTTGAATAATTTTTAGCTATTCTTCGGACAGAGGAATCATATCTAGGATATACAAGGAACTAAAATATCAGACTTCCAAAAATAAAAGATTCAATTTAAAAAATGGGTAACTAAAGTAGCAGGAAATTCTCATCAGTACAAATGGTCAATAAATACATGAAAAAATATTCAATACCTCTAGCCATTAGAGATAATTAAACAATACTGAGGTTTCTTCTTACTTCAGAAAAATGGCTATCATCAAGAAATCAAATAATAACAAATGATGGAGAGGCTGTGGGGAAAAATTAACCCTTCTACATCATTAGTGAGGATTTAAACTAGTTAAAGCATTCTGGAAATCATATGGATAGTCATTTAAAAAAAACTGAAGGTAGAAATTCCATTATACCCAACTATTCTTTTCATATCTTCCAGAAAGTTTTAAAGACATCATTACAGTGATACATGCATACATATATCCATGTTTATAGCAGTACAATTCATAATTTTGAAATCTTGGAAGCAGCCTTTATGTCCATTAATAAATGAACAGATAAAGAAAATATGATATTCATACACAATGGAGTACTACTCTGCCTGCCATAATGAACGATACATTTGGGCTATTTGTAGGAAAATTGATGCATATTGAATACATAATGTTAAGTGAAATAAATCAGACAAACTTAAATATTGCATGGTTTATCTTGTATAAGAAACTCAATATATAAAGAGCAAAATGAAAGATAGATAATAAGAACTGGGGAGATAGAAAAATTAAGATGTATTATGTACATAAACCAACACTTCACGAGAAATGCAATCATTTTATACTGCAATTATGTAGTAATGAAAAATAAAAATTGAAAAAGATATACCTTATTAAAAATAGAATTACCACATCATCCAGCAATCTCGTGTTTTTGGCATACATATCCAAAAGAATGGAAACCAGAGTGTCAAAGAAATAATGCTATCAAAATAGTCAAGATGTAGCAGCAACTCAAATGTCTGCCTGAAAAATTACTGGTGCATACATACAATGGAATATTCCATAGCTTTAAAAAAGGAGGAAGATCCAATCAGATGCAACAATGTGGTTGAATGTAAAGGACATTGTTCTGAGTGAAATAAGCCAAAATAAAAAGACAAACACTCTATTATTCCAGCTATATGAGCTTTCTAAAGTATTGAAATTCAAAATTGAAAATAGAAACATCATTACCAAGAATTTGGGTGAGATGGGGAAGGAATGTTTTAATAGTGGAGATTTTCAGTTTCACAATATAAAAAAGTTCTGGAAACCTGTTTCACAACAAAAAGAATATACTTACCACTACAGACTGTACACTTAAATATAGTTAAGATGCTAAATGTTATGTTACATGCTTTTTATCTCAATAATAAATCATTGTATTCTAATAAAGAGAAACTTTAAAAACAGAGTAAGATGTGATATGTATAGGTAGCAACTGTTCATGATGAATGTATTCATTAGGTATAACAAACATGTAATAATAAAAAATTAAAGAAAAAAGATATGTCCTTTCTGTGAAACATTATACTTATACAAAATTATTTTTCCTGAAGACACAATGTCCTGTTTGAACTAAATAATATGAGACATGGATAAGGAGAAAAATGTGGTCTAGAATTAAAAAGAGAAAAAAATGTTTTTAAAGTATATCTGAAAACATCCTGAGTATAAAATAACAAAAAAAATTTTATGAATAAATTTTGAAAAATCAAGGAAAATATGGGTAGTATTAATTGTGTTGTACTAGGATTAAAAAAAAGAAAACATTTACAGTGAAGAATTTCATGGATGGCCTTAATAATGGAAGGGATACTTCAAAGGAAAGGCTCTAAAAATCATAAGATAGGTCAGTAAAAATTATTTAAACTGGAGAACAGAGAATAAAGATAAAATGAAGTGTATGTGGCACAATATCAAGTTGGTTACCATTTCTAGCAAAGTTCTAACAGCAAATGAGGAAGAAGACATATTTGAAATAGAAAATTGAATACTAATGTTTACTTAAAATACCAGTATTGATCATATGACCTGTTACAAACAAAAATGATGCTAAGCTTCCACAGATATAGAACTTTTTCTTCAAAAAGAATAGCCAATGGCTGGGAATTTAGCTCTGTGGTAGAGCACTTGCCTAGCAAGCACAAGGCCCCGAGTTCCATCCCCAGTACCCCCTCCTCCCAAAAAAGATACTGGCATGACATGAAGTGTATTATTTGATACAGAAAGTAAGAGTGGTTCCACTCACCATCCCTCCAAGTGTCTCGCCTGAAAAATCCATTCTATCCCTTTTCAGGCTCTGTAACTGTACAGTTCTTTGAGGAAAGATATACTTTCAGCTGAGGATATAGTAAAAGACCAATTAAACTTGAAACTCTAAAATTCAGAAGGTCATTTTGGACTCTTTGTTTTGTTCAATTGGAAAACACAGAAAGTGGTTACTATAACTGCAGGAGTACTTAACCACAACCATCATGACAGGCAGGGCTTCTCTTTCTTAGTGAAGCAGGATAGACTGTGTTTGATAGTTGATCCAGTTGGTCAACTTTTTGTTCTCTCATTTCCAGTTTTAACTAGCAAGTACAGCAAACGAGGCCAAATAATAACATCTTGGCAATAATGAACATTAGATCATTCAGGATTGAAAGTCTGGGTCACTGTACTAAGGAAACAACCTAGACTAGTAGAAGTATATTGTTCCACATACACCTTAGAAGACTGAATCTGAGGAAGACCTAGAATGGGTGACAGAGAAATGACATAAATTACAGGACCAAAAGAAGTATTAGTGAAGATGGTTTATTCAGTAACACTTATAATTTTCCCCATACTATGACCAACTAGTACCATATAGAGGCTGAGGCTACATGGGGTAGAATTAATATAGTAAATACGGGGTACTTTCAGTAATATGTGTACATTTTACAACTTGTACAGGCTTTGGTATAGGTAATGGAAGCGACTGAATGTAGTGGACTTCTTTTACAAATATGGATAAGGTGAGAGGAGACAAAATGAACTTTGTGATCTTTCAGATGCATTTTACAATTGCAGATATGAGAAAATCTGGATTCGTCGATGAACTAGGTGTACTACTACAAGGATGAGAGCAAAAAGTGTCAATCTATTTAAAAACAATCATGTTTTAAAAGAACGTTTACTTTCTCATCAGTGAGTAGACAAATGCAACCATTAGTAAAAGAAATTAAAAAAACTATCCCTTGTGAAATTATTCTCAGTATAAGCCTGATGGATTTTGTAAAACAATACAGCTGGCAAGATATTTCTATTTTGGCACTGGGGACTGAATCCAGGGCTTCCCACATGCTCAGTACATGAGCTACCACTGAGCTATGCCTCTAAAACCTAGCAAGATAAAATTTAAAAATTAATGTTTTTAAGGCCATGCCTGAAATACGTGAAAAGTAAAGCTATTTCTTTAAATAGAATAATCCAAATATCTGGTTACCTAAAGCTTTAAGATTATATAACATTTGCAAAAACTAAAAAGGAGTTAAAATATTCCTTTTAGCCCAGTGGGGAACACTTGTGGCAACAGAGTAGGTTATCGTAAACCTGTACTCATAGCGAGTTTACACACGCTGCAGTCAGTCAAAGGAAAACAGTGATTTAGAAGCAGTGATAGTCGTAACATACATTTTCTTAACAATATAATCTGATTTGAGGGCCTGTGAAGGGCAAACTTGGCATGCACACTGGCAGAGATTCTATTTTAATACTTTAAATTTGGCATTTCCAATATCTCCCCGGATATGATTCTCTGATAGTCTGGATTTCAATGCTTAAATTTTTTTGTGTGTGTGGTTATTTTTTTTCATCCATAAGCAGTAGGAAACATAGCTACAGGCATGTTTTGGAGAATCTCTGAAAGTCAGAGCAACTACCTAATGATTCTTGGTACAAGAATAAGAAGCAAGATGTTTTTTGGGAAGACTAAGGAAGCTACTATTATGTGATTGCCACTTGACTGAATGTCAATTTTTGTAACTGAAATTCAGTTACATGTTGATGTCATCAATAATTTTTTCTTTTGAAAGAATAAATCCCTTTTGTGGCTCTAGGAAAGAAAACTGTAGATCAACCACAGTTCCTGCATTTCTTTATGTTTCCTACAAGATCTTTAGGATGAGTTGAAACAAAAGAATAGAAAATGCAGCAGTGCTTTGCTCTAGAAAACTCTACATTGTCTTGAAAATAGGTATTCTCACCACCAGTTGCTAATAAAGTAACCTTGATCCTGGAATCGGAAAGAAATATTTGCAAAACCTATTCATTTTCAGTGAGGAAAGAGCAGACATTTAGGTAACTACAGATTTTACATTTTGTTTTTGCAAGTCCCAAAGACTTAGTGTTAGCATTAAAGTTTTCTGGCTTTTTAATCGCATTATTTGAGATAAAATGTCAAATACAACCTTGCCTAAAGCATTTCCTCTGGTACATTTCTTTACTTGAGATATTCTTCTCCAAACTACTGACATGACAGTTATTTTCATTCAAATCTTAGCTGAATAATCACTGCTGAAGACCTTTCTCGTTTTACAGTATCCCCAAGAATAATCCTCTAGTTAAGATGCTGAATTATATGTGTACATTAGAATAAATTGGGAACTTTTATAAATATTGCTGCTGAGAACTCATCCAGGATAATTAATGTAAAATGTCCTCGGAGAAGGCAACACCCATTTGATTAGAAAGTGTTTTAGAGGCTGAGAGTGCAGACCAATGAAAGTGCCTGCTTGGCAAGCACAAGGGGCTGGCTTTGGTCTGCAGCACCACAGGAAAAAAAATGTTCTAGGAGACAACTTCTGCTTCCAGCCTATCCAAAATGCTACAGAGCTTATTTATCTTTCTTCCCAAACCAACCAAATACAAAAGAAAACACATGGAAAAACTGTTCTTGAGAGAGTGACCATGAACCAGTGAAACAGTGACCACAAAGGGAAAGAGAAGAAAGTGAATTTAATGCCACAGTTGTCCCATATTAATGTTTTGGGAGAGTTCCTAAACTACCTCAGATAGTGGATTCCAAGAAGGAGTCAGGGGTTTAGAGCTAAGTTCAAAAGGACCAGAATGTCCAATGTGACTCGGGCTCACAAAGCAAAGCATCAGAGAAAGAACACAGGAAATCTGCACAAGGTTTTGATTTAGAGCTCACTCGAGTTCAGACAACATTGATTTGCAAGGAAACTGCCCAAGATTAAGGAAAGAACTTTCTTTCTCTAGAGGCATAGGAAGGAGTAGTATCCAGTGCTTACATATAAACTGTTTCTGCCGGCTAGACTGGAAATACTCTTATCCTCAGGTGCTAAGGAGAGTAGTACTCGATGTTGGAGCAAAACTAGCCCGAAACCAGAGGACTCAACTAGTGGTGAGAGGAGACCACGGATTTGGCAAAATATTACACATGCTTAGTTGTTACAATTGGGCAGAGAGTGTCACTGGTAATTATTGGGTACAGCACAAATGTGCTTATAATCACAAACAATCCAAAGGGAGTGTCTTCACATAAAATAATTATTCATTAAAATGTTAATTGTGCTGAAATTGAGAAACCTTGACATAATTATTGTTCTGGTCTGGTTTAATATGCCATAAAGCAAGATCCAAAATGGTGAAACTGTTTCCAAGATACTTGACATTATTCAGGAATGAAGCTCGAGAATATGGTAAAAGAAATCAAAAGTGTTAATTAATACTGTAAAATCTACAGTGTAAGGGCTCTTCATGAAAGAATAACATCAAAGAAGCAAGAGACTATCAACTGTAAAAAAGAAGAAAATTAAGATATATCAGAAACTAATGCAAATGTAGTTTTATATTTTACAATATATATCATATAAAACCCTAAGACTATAAGTTGAAATATTTCATTTGTATCTTTTTAAAGATTTTTTATAAAAATAAATACTAGCTCCACAATTTATGTCAGAGAGTAAGAGTTGGGTTTTATAGTATTAAACGAGAAAAGTACAAACAAAAGGATCAATACAAAATTGCACTCACTGCAAAATAAATTGAGTTTGAATAAATAATAAATTTTATTCTTAAGGAATTCAAGCACAATTTTGTTAGTAAATATGCTTACCTTGGGTCTCCTTTCTTTAAGAATAATTGTGGTAATTAAAGAGGTGAGATTCATCTCATAACCCTATCCTTTATTCCTACTGAAGTTCATTATAATTTCACACTTTACCTTCATTACTTTTTCCAGCATATTTTCCTCAAATCCAAATAAAAAACATTGTTTACTGTCTAGACCAAGGTGTGTGCAAGGTGTGTGCAGTTGTGCAAATACGGATTATTTGCTTGAGGAGTTTCATGGGTTCTTCATGTCATTCATTCTAAGTTTCTGACTCCCACCTGTCTTCCTTCTGAGAATAGTGTCTGACCGTTATTGGAATTTAAGTATGAAATCTGGTTGTATAAGTCCAACTTTTTGACATATGTATAATTTCCCACATTTGGTCAGCTTTGTGAAGTCCTCAAGAAACCAATTAGATTCGTTGCCATTTAAATTATTTTTAGGTCCTAAAAGTACATGCTTAAATTAGAATAATTGATAGCTCTATTTACATAAAATGTATTTGTTTAAGCGCAAGTGACTGGACAATGGTTTCCTTAAAGATCTGAGCGTTTTTAGGAAACCTGGTAATCATTCAAAAATAATATCTTTGAACCCTTAAATAACCTGTATCAGTGCTTTCTTAACCAATTTGTTGAAAATACTTGAGAAACTGTGAGTAGCCCATCGCTCCATCGCCATCCTGACCCAGAAAGTAAACCTGCAGAAAGAGTCAGTCTCAACTCTTTCCTTAATTTATAAATAAAAGGAAAAAAAAAAGAAAAAAGAAATAAATAAAAGGAATATTTGGTTCACAATTGTAGAGTCTGTAAATGCAAGTTTGAATGGCTGCCCCGGCGAAGGCCGTGTGCTGCTTTATGCATGTTGGAAGAGCAGAAGAGCAAGCAGGCTTGCGCAAGCAAGTCAACAGACACGGGTATCCAGTGCCACAAGAGTAAAGACTCACACATTTCCTGAGGATGTCATCCGTTTCCGTCACTCCCCTGACGCTGGCACTTCACCTCTTCGGTTACTGCCTTCTTGAAGAATTAAGCCTCAGCATGAGTTTTGGTGGCAACGTTCCGTACTCACCCCCAGGACCCTTTCTGACTCCTGCATGGCTGCACTTGCTCTTTCTGCCTAGAATACTCTTTCTACCAGAAAGAGTAGGACTACTTTACCCTCTTCTGATCTCAGTTCATCGTCACTTTTTTGGAAAGCTCACCTGCCAATCTCGTGCAAGCCTTCCCACTTCCTCCAGCATTCTCTCACTTGTTTCACATTCTGTTTATTTACTTATGGTACTTAAGACAATGAACAACTATCTTGTTTCATTTATTGACCTTTGTTTCCTTTTCCTGAAATGACAGTTCCCGCAGAGTGGGCTCCTTTTCTGGTCCTCAGCTGCACCTCTGTGATTAGCAGACCCGAGGCACACATGTTTGTATGCTTATGGAACAAGTATAACAAATGAATTCCATCTGCAGTATTCGTACTCATTATTTTACTGAAATCTTTCTTTTGGCATCTAAGACATTGTATTCTTTCTGCTACCTGTCTTGCTCTTCCTCCCCGTTCATTCTCTTAAGAGTTGGTGCTCTCTAGAATTCTGTCTCCGGCCTTCTCTTTGGTCTACATTCCAGAAGGCAAGCCCAGGACAGCAACGCCTCCGTCACCATTGTATCTGATAGTCTACAGAGTGGGGAATCGATGCAAATTAAGTGATAGCTGCATGATTCCTGGCCCTTGGTACCCTGCGGTTTCATGTGAGACAATTTCTTCATCTAGCTACAGATCCTTGGATTATCTTTTCTGCATATCCAATGACTCTTTTAGAAACTACTAAGACTAATGAATCAACAAAAATAAAAATGTATGGAAGAGTCAGAGGACAGACAACTGGGCCACACATCACAGTCAGACATCACTGTGTCAAGGGATGAAGGTTCTAGCTTCAGCTTTTCCTGGGAAGGAACTAGGAAGTGGAGGAGCTGGCAAGCTTATATCCTTGCATAAAATCTACAAATACTGAAGTGGCTTCAAAGCTGATAATCTGTCATTTGTTTCCCTCTGAGAATCTCTTCTAAAGAATCGGGTCTCTTTGCCGTGAGTAATATGTAGCCAGAGAATAAAGTACTTTAATAGGAACACAGCCACAGCTTTATTGAAGAGATTTTGTCTTCCCCTCTCTCTTACATTTTTTTTTAAAATTCACTTCACTGCTTGTGGAAACCAAGGGGGTGAAGAGTAGAATAAAATACCTTGTATTTTTGACATGCTTATTTTACAGAGGCCCTGGGGCCTGGCAGGTGAAGCCCGTGTAAAGAACTGTAAAGGAAAATCCATGGAAGCAATTAATCTTTCTTTGGACTGGTGGGCAGGCTGTCTAAGGCAAGTCAAGCTATGGCTCATGACGTAGTCACATTTTTAACACTGAAGTGGCTGGGCTCAGCAATGCTGGAAACTCTGTTTTTGGTGCTATGATTTGGGAAAGAGGAAGAATTTGAGTAGCTGTAAATAGATATAAAATAGTTTGAAAGATAATTGCATTAATGGGTCCTCCTAAGAATAAGCTTTGGTATTAGAATGGCAGATTAATTTGCACTATTAAATGTTATGCTTAAAAACCTGTACTAAAAGAATTCTTTAATTGAGTGTTGCACTTCCTCACAAGCTCACCATCTTATATATAATGGGATGTACATTAATGATACTTACAGTTTTCTCTCCCCCTTTGTTTTCCTTGAAGTCTTACACTTTTTGTTTGTTTCCTTTTCATCTTCTTTTCCAGGCTTTTCCTCTTGATGTGGTCCATATTTATAGGAGGCATGTGTCTTCTGGGCAGGAGAGAGAATACAAAAAACCATCAGGTCCTCACTGGTCTCTAACGCAGTTATTTCTCCGAACATGAAACATTGTAAGGTGACTGAGGCCTAATTGGCCTTTTTGACCATCATTTATGCCCATCCCTGGGCCCATATTTGTCAGTAGACACAGCAGGCAAGGCCTCCCTTCTTTGGATAGCCAGCTCTTTTTGTTCTGTTCACTTCTTTCATTGTTGGGCTTCCCTATTTATGTAGGTGACTACTAACTGTGGGAAATATGGAAGCTTCTTAGTTTCATATATCTAGCAACCTTCCTTTGTCACTACCGATCAACTGTCTTGTCATGTTTTTACAGGGATGGTTGTCAGTTTCTCCTGTGGCTCCAAGACAGAAGGGAGAGAAACCACACCTACTCTGTGTCTCTCCCTGATGTGAGCCTACATCACATCAACTTTCCCATTCACACTGAGACTTATTCACTGGAAAAAGAAATCAAAGATATAGATGTCTTGCCAGTTAACTTCATTGTTTAGAATTCATAATTTTCTGATGTTTTAAATCCATATATGGCAGCTGCTGGTCAAAACTAATTTGAAGAAATATATTACTTACCGTGAGAATAGAGAAACTAGTATAAATAGCCAGTTTGGGGAGCAAATCAGTTCTGATGAATGTTTGAATAAAAAATAAATGCACCTCAGCTTGGCTGATAAGAGTAGGTTGGAAAGATGCCAGATTAGAAAAAGGTAAAAATAAGTATCTTTCTTATTTTCAAGAGAAAATTGAATCTGTAGAAATAATCATTCTTCTCAGTGATGCCAGTAAATGGACTTGAAATTAGTGAGTAATAGTAGTTGGTGGCACAATCCGTTTGTGCAGGAAGGAGAAAATAAGCAGAGGAGAGAAGGTAGGGGCAGGAGTCAGAAAAAAATCACCTCTGAATAATCAATGACATTGGTTTTTTTTTTTGAGACAGGGTCTTGCTATGTAGTCCAGGCTGGCCTTCAACTCCCGAAGATACACCTGCCTCAGCCCCCTTGAGTGCCTGGATTACCAGCGTGCACCACCATGCCTAGAAATCTGTAACTTTTAAAGCCCCCTAAATAATTTCTGTATTCAGATAAGGCATGACTTCTCCAAGCTGCAGAACATATCTTCGCCTGCACTGATCGTTTAGTTATGATACATTTTTCAGATTTTTACTTTTTGTTTTTATTTAAACTTTCCTTTCTCTCTCTTTCCTTCCTCTCATAATTTTTACATCAAAGTCCCCAAAATAATGCAAAGTGAGTCATACTGTTTCTTCATATATAATCTCTCAAATATTTTTGGCAATTAATCCTTATTTTTGAATTTATATTGATTTAAATTTATGCCTAATGGACCCAGAGAAACAAACAGACACATATACAAAAAGAGAGAGGGGAGTAACAACCATTATCCTCAGAATATAATTATTAGGTTCATAGATGTTAGACATTTTAGAATGAATACAATATTTTATGAATATGAATTACCCTCAACATATGTAAGAATTATCCTAACAATGAAATATACTTCTATAATATTATTATAAATATACCAACTTTTGCTTCATTTAATATTCACTGTCTATATATCATTTTTATTATTTTTCTTTCAGTTTTATTTATCCTTATTTTTCCCTCAATATTTCCATTTTGAATTGTGGAAGTATATATACAGTTTTCTTTTTAATCTCTTTATTTGACTATCTAAAACCACATCAAAATTTGAATGCCACAAATTTGCAACTCCTGCTGCTTCTTTGTAATGATGAGTTGAACATTCTAGCTTCTCAAAATTCTTCTGTAATTTATTTTTTCATACTACATGAGGCACATAATATTTTCTTTAACTTCAAAATGGATTAAACTACTCCTAACCACTTTCTCTGTCATTGCCCTATTACAGAATACCATTCTCTGTCTACTAGATTACTTACTTATGTATTTATTTATAAAGATCACCTTTATCTGAAATCTGATATGCCTACTAAAATACTGCACAAATCTTGAGTTCATGTATTTTAGATCTCAGATATTTCACTACCTCCATTCCAAAGTCCTCCTTCCACACCCTCATAGTCACTAACCATGCAAAATTAACAATTACTCTAACATCATAGATTAGTTTCACCTTTTTATGAAATTTATAAAATTGGAATATACATTACATGCTTATTTGTGTCAATTATTCAACATAATGTTTGTGAAAATGAAGTGCTTTACATTGTTATGGTTTAGATCTAAAATGTCCCCACAAATCTCATGTGTTTGGAAGGCAATTGGATCATGGGGCTCTATACTCATCAATGGAGTTATCTTTCAGTAATTTAATGTTCTTTAGGAAGCTGGGGCTGTTTGGAAGTGGGTCTGTAGGGACATGACCTAGAAGGATGTACCCATCTCATTCTTCTTCCTGGCTCCCATGAATTGAAGAGCCTTCCTCCACCATTGCCTTCTACCATGACATTTCTGTCTTGGAGCCAAGCAACCATGAGCTAAATCTTTTTTTTTTTTTTTTTTTTTTTTTTTTTTTTTTTTTTTTTTTTTTTTTTTGTGCCTGGGATCAAACTCGAGGCCTTGTGCTTGCAAGGCAAGCAGTCTAACCACTGAACTAAATCCCCAGCCCCGAGCTAAATCATTTTAATACTGTGAGCCAAAATAAACCACTCCTCCTTTAAGATGCTGTTGTTCAGTATTTTGTCCCAGTGATGGGAAAGCAACTGATACATATATATAGCAATAATTGCTTGATTTTCTTTATTCTGTGGTATTCAGCTGTATAGATATTTCACAGTTAATTGGTTTGTTTCACTTTTTGTAGACAAAAGAATTGGTTCTACTTTAGGCAAAGTAAAGCTATTATGAACATTGTTACATGTAGCTGTTACAAAGTTTGTTATATATACAGCCAAGTATTTCTGATGGACATGTGTAGACATCTAAGACCAAAATTCCTCAATCACAGGATGCAAATATATTGAATGCTAACAGATTGTGTCCATTTTTTAAAAATTATTGTAACAAGGCCAGTTTATAAAAGACCTAGTTGTGCCACATAGTTCTAATCATTGTGTGTGTGTGTGTGTGTGTGTGTGTGTGTGTGTGTGTGAGTGAACTCAATCTGCATAGTTCCTGTATGCCCCTTTCAGCCAAAACAGATGAGGGCCTTACCAAAAAAAGAATGCCTAATCTCATCTCTATCATTCGGATAAATAAGGAGATACATGGAATTATTTTAAAATACAAAGTTTCCTATGCCCAAGAGCCATTTAAAAACCCTCTTTTGAAAACAGATTACTTGTATTTTCCTCCTCCGTTTGTTATTGGGTTAGCTATTTCTTCTTAATTTGTAGGTGTTCGTTTATTCTTGATTGTATTAGTCACATTCCTGTTATTGAACAAAATACCCAACATCCACAACTTAAAAGGTAGAGGTTTATTTAGACTCATGGTTTCAGTGGATTCAGTTTGTGAATATCTGGCTCCAAGGCAAAAGCATCATGGTGAAAGGACATAATAGAGAAAAGCTAATCAACCCATTGAAGCCAGGAAGCAGAGCGAAAAGGAGAGGCAAATACACCCTTCTGGGTAATGCTGCCCATGTCCTGCCCCTTTCAACCAGGCCCTACCTCATAATAGCACACTCAACTATACTCATCAGTATATTGCGTCCCCATGATCCAATCACCTTCCAAAGCCCCATCTCTGAACACATGAGAATTTAGGGCACATTTTAGATCCAAGCCATAACATTGGTATTAGTTCATTTTTGAGTAGATATATCAATAACAGTTTACCTCAGTTATTGTCCCATAATGAACTTAATACTATTTGATAAAAATAGTATAAGACAGACTGAGCAATAGTTTCACCTCTGTTTTTATTTAAGGTATAGCTGTTGACAAGACTTTGGAAGAATTCTTGTAAGCTAGTCTGAGTCCCCTTTATTTGATACCTAGGAGGATACTATCAACACCATTTTCTATGAATTTTCTTTTTCAAGATGCTTTGTGAATAGAAAAACAAATGGTTGTGAATGTGAAAAAGAAATAAGAATATTGTTTGTGGCACTGAGACCTTTTGGGACACTCAAAATTAGTTATTTTATTCACTGTGCTAATTTTGATAGTTTAATCTAGAGAAAAAATACTTCATATTTGAATACTAAAAGTTAAAGGCAAACACTGATGTTCATGTGTCTATATCCCATATGACTTCTGGTGGTATGGTTTTTCCTTCTATTAATTTCTAGTTTCTTAATTTTACTTCTCTTTACTTTTACTGAGAAAATTTTTATAATGCCTACCAACCATTTCTTCCTTAAAAACAAAAAACAGAAAACCAAACCTGGTCTTGACCATCCAGACACTATTTTTAAATTTATGTTTCCTGTAGAATCTTTGTCTCTGAATAATTTTCAGTATTGAAATATGCTAAAATAAGATAATTATTTCAAAGTAAGCAATACCATGAAATAACATTTGAATTTTGTTATGAACTGATTTCTAAATTGTAAATTCAAAATGCTGGTAAGAGATTCTCCCTGCTTCCTGAAAATTATTATTTTAGTAGAATAAGTATGATTTAATTGGACTGTAAAGTTGTGTAAATATGAAATATTTGATCATTTAAAACATTTCTTATCCCAAAGATGAGGGTAAAATGAGCTATACTGGTGTGAGGATATTTCAGCTTCAAAGCTTTTAGATTCACTCTTCTCTTTCCAAATCTCAGTTAAAAGTAAGAAAAGGAGCATCCCTTCATTCTAATCTCAAAGAAGAAATAGGTTCTGATTCCAGTGTTTACTTTAAGTATAACTCTTTGAAGTCTTTATAGGTGCCCTTCAAAGGACCTGACCTTTAGATCAAAAGGTTAAAGGGAAAAATGAAGCAAAGAAGTCCTTCCTCCCAACTTTGTGGAAATAACATTGCCTCCTAAAGGCTGATATTGTTCTTCTTATTTTTTTTTCTTTTTTCATTTGTTTTTCTCCCCCTCCTGAATTTGTGTCTGTTCTGTTTTGTACAAATTTATCTAGAAATATTTGAATATGGTTTTATTTTTCCCAGGAACATGTTTTATATTAAAGATAAGAGAGGGTCTGAAGCATGATTTCTAACTTCATTCTTCATGGGGATAGTGATTATCATCTGAGAGTTAACATATAGATAATGAGGATTGAATAGATGGTCTTAGAATAATGCAGAACTAGGTTTGGATCTGTATTTTATTCTTTATTTTATTACTTATTGGCTATGATACTTTAAGCTTTTACATTCTGGAACATCAATTTTGTTTATTTTACAAAGACATAACATTCTTCCATTAAGTATTTTTGCCAGAAGTTTAATTACATAATGTGGAAAAGGGAGAGATTGTGTTTGAGGAATATTTGGCACATAGCTAATAGTCAGCAAAAGGAAGAGCTTTAGATATCTGGTTTACCATCATCATCATCGTTATTATTTTCATTATTTTCTCAGCTGTATAGTAAATAACGTGTGCATCTGTACGCATATTTATATATCAATATTTCTACAAAATTTGTATCTATTTATCACTTCTATTGTGTCAATAAGGGAAAATCACACCAGGCTGTACAGTCAGGATACATCACAACCTTGTGATAGAGCTCAACATTTCCAAGTGAGAAAGAAATTCCAGCGAATGGGTAGAATTCCCTCCCAAATATCAGAATGTTTCACTCATTGCCTGCATTATATTTTTTCTATATACAGGTAGTTGTAATTTCTTCATTAATTCTTTATTATAGTAACTTTAGTAACTACTTCAGATACTTCTGTGGGCAATGCATTTATCTTGTTGAGATTGGAGTTTCTAAAATTTTCTAGATATGAAATTTGAGAGACCTTGTGAAGTTTTTGTTATAAGATGCCAATATATGAAAGAGCTTAAAATTATTTGAAAGCTTTTATCAAGGAGAGATATTTTCTATTTTTGGCCATGGCCCTAGAATGAAGACAAAATTAGATTTGTTAACCTAATTTAAGGCTCTGAGACTAGGTTTGGTTGCTATCAACATTATTATTCTCATTAGTTATCTTTTTGATAGTGTATGATATCCATGACTTCTGTTTATTTATAGAGATTCATATATGCCTGCAGCATATATATATAAGTATATAATATATGAAATATATATTATATATGTATATCTTTTATCAAAAACAAAACAAAGACAAGCAAGACATAAAAAATAATCAAAACATAAAACCTGTTTAATTCAGTATTGTAGTAAATTGTATGTGCCTGGGATTGGTCTCCTTCAATAGTATTAACTCTGAAATTAGCATTTCATTTGAATTGTTCACATATGTGTCATTTCTTATACGACTGAAGAGGAGATAACCAGGAAAAGAAAAATACAAGAGAACTCCCAGACTAATGAAGTAGTCTGAGGCACCAGGAAGATACTTCAAATGATATGACAATTACTAGGGAGGCAGTTGACAGTGTTGCTCTAGATCTCAGGGGAGATTGGGTTAAATGTAGAAATTTGTAACACAAGTTAAGTGTATCAAGATTAGAACCCTTGAGACTATCAACTTTAAAAGATGTTTAAAAATGAATAATTAAGAATAGAGAAAACCTGTGAATAGAAAAAGACATGAAAAGCATGATGAAAGTGGTTTCCTGGAGATGAAAAAAAAATAACAAAACTCGTATTTCTATCTGCTTTATAGTGCATAAAAGTAAATTCTCTTCAATGTTAATTGAACCTAATTGTAACGGGTCAATTTGAGCATGAAAACATATACCTATTGTCCAAATAGCAAAGAAGATGCCGGTTTCTAAAGAATAGAGTACAGAAGACCTTATCAGACTACAAGAATTGTTTAATATTTACTGGAATTTTGCAATTGGCCAATTGCCAGAGGTATTAAGTAATTTTCAGAGATCATAGACAAGACAGTAAGTAAATTTTAGTATTCACAGTCACATTCAACTCCAGCCTGTTGCTTAGAAACTGACCTTCCGGAATTCCACTCAGCAAACCGAATGCATCCTGCTACTAGAAAAGCCCGGTCCTCCTTTTACCCTCCATCTGGGAAGCAGAGGATTGGGTCAGATCAGAGAATTTCTTAGGGTTCCAAGAACACCAAGAAACTTAGGTAGATGAGAGGAAAACATGCCCTGATTTACGATCAAAGTAGCAAGTATTCATTTCATGCCTGGGGAGGAAGCCATCCTCTTTTGTAAAGGAAGAAATGTAAGGAAACAGACCAAACAACCATAACAACAAAAAAATATGCCTGGCAAGTGATGCTTGAATAATGAAAAGATGGAAATTGCCTCCTTAAATGCCCTATGTAATTACAGCCTCTTATCTGCAATCCACAATCCCCAAAATTCCTCAAAACAGAATGTTATTTTACAGATTTAGTACTTACGACTCATCTGCTGGCAAAACCTCAGTGGACTTCAGTCTATTTAAACATTTATTTACATCATTCAATATTCATTCTCATGTTTGGCTACAGAAATATTTAAATGTCTGATTTTGTGTTACCGCTCCTGATCCCGCTGTGGGGATAACATAATACAGGATTCATGTTCATTTTTAAAACATTCCAAACTCTGAAAAGACTCTCTGTCTTTCAGTTGTGTTCATTTGATTTTTGTTTGCTTATTAGTTTATTTTTTAATGATTGTAAGTCCTTGTAGGAAATAAGAAGAAAGAAAAGTACTTACAACCGTGGGGTTAATAGATTCATCAAATAAAAATATGGATAGGATTTAATTTTAATTTCAGGTAAACAACTAACTTTAAATTTAACATGAGTTAGTTTCATGCAATATTTGGAAGATACGTGGACAACATGTTTGTTTATTTTATCTGATATTCAAATTTGACAGATACTTGGTAGTTTCATGGAAAGATTTAAAGCTAGATGAAAAAGAGAAAAGTGTTCAAACTCTACAATATTTCCTCTCATTATTAATAATTCATGTAGCACATCTGTAGTACTTAAGAAAATCTGGCACTCCTCCTCTTTCACAGATTCAATTTTTTTAAATGTAACTCTTGATGGTGTATTGTCAAGTGGTTCATTTTCTTCTGGCTTGTTTTCAGAAAGAATCAGATAAATATTCTATATTATTATGTAATGAGCATTATGTGATAGTCAGGAATTTGATTAGATCTTATAAAACATGACTGTGAAATTAGTGTAAAAAATTATTTTGCTGTAATCAAGTTATATAATCAGAAAGTTTGTGACCTTTTCTTAACCAGAACTTTTAAAAAGAGTATCAATATCTCGGATGTAATATGTATGTATATTGCTCCTGGGGCTCGAACCCATGGCTTTTGTACTGAGCTACATCCTCAGTCCTTTTTATTTTTACTTTATTTTATTTTAAAATTTTGAAACAGGTTCTCACGAAGTAACTGTATTGACTAGGATGGGCTCAAACTTGTGATATCTTTGCCGCAGCAATCTGGGGTGCTGGGATTGCAGGCAAGTACTATTGTACCCAGCTAGAAATAATTTTGTAAGGTTATTTAAGAAATCATAAAGCTAAAATTAAAAGGAAAAGAAGGTATTAAATCAATGAATAATAATTAATTATAATGAACTTCTATTACTTCAACCACATACTTGACGCTTTATCCTACATCCTTTCTTTCCTTTGACTAGCTTGTAAACTCTTTAAATCCATGGGATTTTCATCTAATATCCACAGACATATACTTTTTAAATTAAAATTTATCCAAAATTACATAAATTTACAGACCATTACACAAATTAACAGACCATAATACATTTTGCCATTTGCATATAACACTAAGCAATGTAAGCAACCACGTAAATGCAGTATTAAGTCGCAACTACATGAAGTTGACTATAGCACATAGTGTGTATATTACTGTTTTAAATTTGAGGTATTAGGTTCTTGTTTTTAGGATATCTTTATTCCTCTGAATTCCCATTCCTGTCCCCCTTTGTTCTCTTCTTGTTCTCTTGGATCCTTTACCTATTGTGTGAGATCTGTCCCTTTGTCCTTTTGTATCCATTTTCTACCGTTTTCTTTGTTTGTATTTTGCCTTGCTTAAATGAGAGATACCATAAGATCTTCAAGCTTGTGAGTCTGGTTTATTTCACTCAATATTATGTTTTCCAGATCCATACATTTTCCTATATGTAACTCTAATTTGTCCTTCGTTGTAGCTGAGTAGTATTCCATTATATATAGATACCACATTTTTTTATCCAGTTATCTGTTGATGCTACAGGCTGCCTCCAGAATTTAGCTATTACAAATTGTGCTGCTATAAACATGGGTATGCAAGTATTGCTGTAGTAAGGTACCTAGTAGGGGAATGGCTGTGTCATATGGGATTTCTACTTTCAGGCTTTTGAGAAATCTCCATACTGATTTCCATAATGGCTGTACTAGTTTTCATCCCCACCAACAATGTAGGAGAATTCCTTTTTCACCACAGCCATGCCAACATTTGTTATTGTTTGATTTCATAATAATTGCCATTCTTTCTGTGGTAAGGTAGAATCTTAGTATTGTTTTAATTTGCATTTCTCTAATGGCTGAAGATGTTGAACATTTTTTTCATATATATATTGGCCACTTGTGTTTTTCCACTGTGAAGAGTTTGTTCATTTCTCTAGTCCATTTCTTGACTGGGTCATTAATTTTACATGGTGTAATTTTTTTTTGAGTCATTTGTATATTCTAGAGATTAGTCTTCTGTCTGAGCAGTAGCTGGCAAAGATTTTTCCCCATTCTGTAGGTTTTCTCTTCACTCTACTATTTGACTCTTGCTGCACAGAATCTCTTTAGTCTAACATAATCTCATGTGTTAATTCTTATTATTTCTTGTGTAATTAAGGTTCTGTTTAGAAAGTCCTTTCCTACACCTATGTCTTCAAGTGTTTTACCTATTTTGTCTTCCAGAAGGTTTAATGTTTCTGTTTCAATGTTTAGATCTTTGATCCATTTTGATTTTAATTTAGTATATGGTGAGAGGTATAGGTGTGCTTTCATTCTTGTATAAAGGCAGAACCAGTCTTCCCATCCCCATTTGCTGAATAGGCTATGTTTCCTCCAACATATGATTTTGGATCCTTTGTCAAAGATCATGTATTTGAATATGTCTGGGGAAGTTTCTGTGTCCTTGATTCTGTTCCATTGCTCCACATATCTATTTTTGTTCCAATAGCATGCTGTTATTATTACTATTGCTTTGTAGTATAGCTTGAAGTCTGGGATTGTTATGCCACCTGTTTTGGTTTTATTGCCCAGTATTGCTTTTGCTATTCAGGGTCTCTTCTGTTTCCATATGAATTTTAGGATTGTTTTCTCTAGATCTGTAAAGTATGCTGTTGGTATTTTGATTCAGACTGCATTGAATCTGGGTAACACTTTTGGAAATATAGCCATCTTAATAATATTGGTTTCACCTAACTAGGAGCAAGGGACATCTTTCCATTTTCTGAGGTCCTCTTCAATGTAAAATATAACCTATTTTAAAATGAGTGAAGGGCCTCAAAGATATATTTTTTTAAGAATCTGTACAAATGACCAGCATGTGTACAAAAACTGTTCTACATCACAGATCATTAGTGAAATACAAACCAAAAGCACAATCAGATATTACATCATTCTAGTGAGATTGGATTATTATCAAAAAGGCTAAAGATAACATGTACTAGTAAGGATGTAGAGAAAGGGGAACCCATGTACATTTTCCTGAAATATTCATTAGAAAAATAATTACAGAAAGAGTATGGAAGTGTCTCAGAAAACTAAAAACAGCAACAATATAACCTAGCAATCTCACTACTGAGAAATAAAAAGAAATTAGTATTTCAAGGAAATAGCTGTACTCCTATATTTATTGAAGCACCATTTACAGTAGGCAAGATACGAAAACAACCTAAATGTTCACTGACAGGTAAGTGAATAAAGACAATGTGGTACACATGTGCACAATTGAATATTTCAGTCATAAAGAAGACCAATATCGTGTCATTTGTAACAATATGAATGAACCTGATGGACATTATGCCAAGTAAATAATCCAAAGATTAATACACAAATACAAATACAATGTGACAAATACAATGTGATCTCATTCATATGTGGAGATACAAAATTTGATCTTATAGAAGTAGAGTTAAACAGCATTACCCGAGGCTGGAGAAGTTTTTGTGGGATTTGCTTTGGGGAGTTACTGGTCAAAGAATACAAAATTATGGTTAGGAGGAATAAATTCAAGAGATAGATTATTCAACATAGAGAATGATCTACCATACTAAAGTTGACCTATTATATTCTTGAAAAATGCTGAGACATTTAAGGATTTTTGTCCTAAAAATATTCCTGAATGAAGTAAAGCAAATTTTAATTAGCTAGATTTGATCATTCTGCAATATATATGTACTTCAAAAATCACATTTTAAAAATTGGACAAAAGTAAATTAAGAAAAGTAACAAAAGATAAGTGCAGACTAAGAGAAGAGAAGGGAACCCTTGTATGTTGTTGGTAGGAATGTAAATTAGGGCCGCTATTGTGTAAACTGGTATAGAGGGTCTTCAAAAAATAAAAATAATCTACCATATAACAAAGAAAACCCCTTCTGGGTACACATACCCAAAGGAAACAAAATTATTATATAAAGGGATATTTGCAACCATCTGCTCCATTGCAGCATTGTGCACATAGCCAAAGTATGGAAACAACCCAAATATACACTGATGAATGAATGGATAAAAAATGTTATATATATATGTAAATAACATAATACTATTTGTTCTTTGAAATTAAGGCGTTCTTGAAATTTTTACAACATAAATTAATCTGAAGAACGTTAATAAAGTGAAATATATCAGGCACTAAGAAGAAATATTACGTGATCTTATTTATATGTGGGAGCTAACATTATTGAACTTGTAGAAGTGGAGAGTAAATTGTGTTTACCATGGACTGAAGCTGCATCTTGGTCTAAATGTACAATATTTCAGTTAGGATAAATAAATACTTGGAATACTGTACAGCAAGGTAACTATAATTTCAAATAATTTAGTATATCATTCAAAATTTCTAAGAGAGAAGATCTTTATGTTCTTACCACAAATAATGATGCTAGAGGTAAAGTAGGTGTTAATTATCCTGATGCTTTCATTTCCTAATGTACACATGTATCAGAATATTACATTCACACCACAAATATATAAAATTTTATAGGCATTTAGACCATTAAAAACTGCAGGAAAGGAATACTAAAGAGTAGTAATCTGACTCACCCTATTCCCACCTAATCCCTGAAGGAGAAGAAACACATCCTACTGCATCTTCGATAAAAACATTCACTCTCACATTTGTGACATAGAAACTTTGGAATTGCATTGTGCGAAGATGAAAATTTCAGCCTTTTGTCATTTTCCATAAAAGGTTAATTCTATCATCCTGAGAAATGTTGCATATAACATCCGTTTTAGTTACTTAGTGCTTTTGGAAAAAAGTCATCTTTCCTAAAAAATTTGACTTTATATTAATCCCCCAGCTTTCTTATTTTAATAATCATGCTAAATGCTTTTTCAATTTGATTAGAAACAATGATTAAAAATAGATTAGAGAATTAAGAACAAGCAAAGAAAATAAGCAAATAATCCTCAACAACACAGATATGTGCACGCATGTTGGCAAAAACCACTTTGGATATAACAGTGTACTTTTTAAATAAAAGAATATAATAATTTGTAATGGTATAGGAATTAAGCAGTAAAAAAATCATCATACCATCAATACATGATTAGTATAATGATTTTTATATCATTTTCATGGATAGATGAGCTGCAAAGTGTGACTAGACACAGCTGATCCCTTTAGAAATAAATATGTAAGCATCCCTAAAAACGTCACTTTTGTGTGATGTTCCACTTTTTTTTCCATATTATATATTATAATACCATATATTTTCTATGTATGCTTTATTTAAGTCAGAAGTCTCCAAGTGGAAGCATGGAGTGGTGGGGTCATGGAGAATCATAGATGTAAAAGGCCAGTATCCACTTGATATCCTTCTTTTACGTTTGTTTGCAGGCCCCAGACATGCTAAATGAATCCCCAGGTGTGTGGATATAATAAGGAAGGCTTGAGATGTAGGAGAAGAGTGTCATGAGATACAACAGAGATCAGAAAACTGTTTCTTATCATGGACCAGGTAGTAAATGTTTTAGGTTTCGTGGGCTGAATGCTCTGTCACTCCTACTCAGTGCTTAAGTGCTAGAATAGCATTTAAGCATTCACAAGCAGTGCAACACATAAATGAATGAGCAGTGTGGCTGTATTTGTAGAGCCATGACTTATTTATCCTTTCTATCTTGATATATGGTATAGCTTTAATCAATATTTGTAGGCTGTAATAGAATTGCATTGAAGTGGACTACAAAATATTTCCTTTATATATTTGCCTTACTCTCACATATAGAAATTAAAGCCTAAATAAGTTAATTGCTTTTGTTCAGATATTGTGTGAAAGTACCTGATTAACATCAATGATGTCTAATTTCAGCTCAGTGTATTTTACTCTTTAAAGAACTAATTTACTGGAGAAATATTTTTATTTACTGAAGAACTGTCACTCATTTAATAAAACAATGCCTCTTTGTTTAAATGTTTTTATTAGTATACATTTGCAGTACACAATGTTTATTTTCCTTGTAGGGAGATTGAACATGTGCATAACACTATTAATTCCTTTTTTCAGCTCATCTCTTGATATCCTTCTCATATGAGAAAGATCTCTCTCTTTACTCCTTATTATCCAGCTTTTATTTGGCTCATTATTTACATTTTGGGTTTCTCATATAAGAGAAACCATGTAATATTTAAGCTTGCTGTCTAATTTATTTCATCTAACATTATGGTCACAATATTCATCTATTTTCCTACAAATGACTCAAGTTTATCTTTCTTTATGGAAGAGTAGTGCTCCATTGTATGAAATACAACATTTTCTTTACCCATTCATCTTTTGATATACATACACATAACTTTAAATGTGCCTGAAAAGATCAGGTACTAAGGAAGGTAAAGATGAAGTTAAATGTGATGGAACCTGACTAATTAACAACATATGGTGAAGAAAATGCTAAAATATGTATTAGTAACTACACTAAGATTTTTGCCCATAACTTCACATCATCTGCAAAAGCTGTCTTTAGAATCATGTTTTCTCATTTAGAAATGAAATAAAACAGTCTTCGTTTAAAATTTTTTTATGATGACTGGTTTGGTTCTGTACATTCTTTAATATCACAACTGACACCTAGTGTCGTGGTTTATATGTATAAGTCTCCTTAAAGCTGCATGTGCTCATAGATGGGGCTTTTGAAAGTCACTGGGCTATGGGGGTGTGTGTTGATCAGTGGATTAAACTGTTGATACCTTCGTAGCTAAATGTGATGTTGAAAGTTGAAACCTGTGGAGGAATTGGGTCACTGGGGATGCGGTCTGGAAGAGTGTATGTATCTTCCTTCTTCCTCCGTTGATCTCTTTCTGCTTGCTGCCTGCCACACCATGAGCTGTTTCTCCAATGCCATGACCCTCTTCTGTACTGCTCTGCCTTGGAGCCAGCAAAGAATAAAACTTCTACAGACTGTGAGAAGTTTAGAGTTGCAGGTGTTCCGTATTGTGTCTCAGTGACAAGAAAGTAACTAAGACAGATTTTGGTACTTGAAAATTGGGGTCCTTTCTGTGATGCTGTCTGGTCATGTGGTTCAGAAGCATTTGGAACTGACTTGCTGAAGGAGTTTGGAAAGGTTTGGAGATGTAAGCTGAAGAAGTAGCGCTAGAATGCTGTAAGCAGAGGTGTGGGGACATTCTGGTCAAAATTCAGGAGACCAGAATGCTGATAGAAATGCAAATTGTAAAGACAAGGCTCAGGAGGTTTCAGTAAGGCAATGGGACCCTGTTGATTGTTGGATTTCGGTCTATGTGTGTTATCCTCTGGCAGATGTTTTGTCTGCATTTTGGCCATGTCCAGAGAATTTGCAAGAGTCTGAGATTAAGAGCAGTGGACTAATTAATCTGGCAGAGAAAACTTCAAGGCAGCCAAGTATTCAGGCTGTCTTCAGTACTTTGGGAGCTTTTAGCCAGCTCTGTACTGCGAAATCAATGGCAAATGGCACAGCAGAATGATTTTTACAATTTTGAGTTTGATAAAATTGGGGCCTGCAAAGATGGAGCAAAGGAGAAGTTGGTTGCTGAAAAATGATTAACATTGCTAAAAGCCAAGTACTTTGGAAAAGACAATAGGAAAAATGCTTCAAAAGAATGTGAGGAAACACCAAGGACCCACCTTTTATGGACTAAAAATTACAAAGATGAAAGACTTTGCTTTGAGAAGAGAGCCCAGGGGACCGAGCTCCTGAATGTCAAAGGCCCGGGGAATGGGAATTGATTCCTAGGGATCAGTTCACCGTGCTCAGCCATTCAGGCACTCAGAGGCCTCTGCAAACACCAGCAAGATGAAAAAGGGCTCAGCTACTGCTCCAGCTGGCGGCAGACCTTGGCATCAGC
Organism: Hystrix cristata; assembly: GCA_004026905.1. Lineage (NCBI taxonomy): Eukaryota > Metazoa > Chordata > Mammalia > Rodentia > Hystricidae > Hystrix > Hystrix cristata. The sequence continues at coordinate 48,683 of PVJO010007574.1, forward strand.
CTTACGGTGCTAGAACGTATGTAGACTACAAGAGTTGTGGAGTCAGGGAGACTTCCACCCAGATTTCAGAAGAAGGCCTGAGAGGCCAGGCAGTGTGCTCCTGACAGGCCAACGTGTAAAACTGTAAAACACAAAGTGCAGTGGAGACCTCAGAAAGTTGGAGAAGGTCACTGGGTAAAGCTAAAAGTAGTGAGCAAAGCTAGCCCAAGAGATGTCATGAGAACTGGGCCACCAGCAGTGCAGTAGAGGTGGAGCTGGTCAAGTGGTTTGGAGTTCACATCTTGCCACAGATTGCCCACATGCGTGCAACTACAGCATTTAATATTTGCCCTACTGGTTTGGGGGTCTTGCTTTGGTTCCACCCCTTTTTATTTCCCTAATTCTCCCTTTTGGAATGGAAATGCTTACCCTATAGCTTTAACTTTCTTTTCATTTAACTTTCTTTTCATATTTGCAGGGGCGTCCTGCTAAGACTTTGATTTAAATCTCAGAGCAGATTTTGGATTTAGACTTTTCAACAGTCCTGGAACTGTTAGGAATTTGGCAATTCTTAGAGGTGGATTAAATGCATTTTGCATAAAGAGATGCCCATGAATCTTTTGGGGACCAGGGCAAATGTGGTTTAGATCTAGATGGCCCCCTAAAGCCTCATGTGCTCATAAGTGGGGCTTTTGGGAGGTGTTTAGATCATGGGGTGTGAAAATCTTTAGTGGATTATTCCATTGATGAGTATACAACTAAATGTGATGTTGGGAAGTGAAGCCTGATTGGAGGAATTGGGTCACTGAGGGCGTGGCCAGCAAGGGTATATCTCTTCCCTCTTCCCTTGATCTCTCTGCTTCTTGCCTGCCATGCCATGAGATGTTTCTCCTTTGCCATGCTGCCCTGACTTAGAGTCAGCAGACTATTGACTGAAACTTCTACAAACTTTGAATCAAAATAAACATCTTCCCTAAATTGTGGTTGTAGGGTATTTTCTTCCCAGCAACAAAGAAAGTAACTAAGACAGAGTAACTGTGTGAAAAAGTTTATTTTGATTTTCTTATTGACATTGTTAAGTATAGAACTACACATGTGGATTTAAAATTAAATGGGGTCATTCACACAGATAGCCCTTTAAGTACTGAGAAAATAGAGTTTCATGATTATATTTTTGTAAAATTTCTCTTGTAGAATGCATTCATTTTGTACTTGAGTCCTCTCCAGTGTTTAGCAATCTATTTACAATTTTTAGATAGTGTTTTCAGTGATGCTTTTTACATGTGTATATTTACCATATGCAGTGTAGAGCTTTTACCATTTCAGAATGTGTAATTCTATTCCTTACCTTTTCTTTGACATTTTCTCTAGTAGTTTTTCAAATGTTACTTAATTTTCATACAAAACTTTTAGAGCAGACGAACTTCCAAAAAGAAAGTTTATTAGCTATTTTGACTGCAGAAAATTTCAAACTAGAAACACTGAATTAGGATTTTCAAATCCTCCAGCATGTTTTTTGAAAATTTGACTAAATTAATTTGAATAAAATATTGAATATCTTTAATATTCATGCACAACTTGGTTTTAAATACAGAAAGTTTTTTCAGTTTTTAAATTTTTTTTTTTTTGATGCTGGGGATCAAACTCAGGGCCTTGTGCTTACAAGGCAAGCACTCTAACCTCTGAGCTAAATCCCTAGCCCCCAGTTTTAAAAATTTTATTAGTACGTTTGCAGTACATGAAATTTGCTCATCCCAGGGAGTAGGTGTATGCACATGATACATCTTGATTCTTTATCAACCCCCTTCCTCTTTCTACCTACCTCCTCCATTCTTTCTCTAAATGATTTTTCCTCATTTTCATACTTATTGTTACAATTTTTATTTCATGTATGTGACATATAATGTTTATATTCAGTGTGGGTATTTGTTACAGGTAAGTGACACATCTTGTGTCTTTTTACTTCCCATCTCATAGCCTCATCCCTTAACACCCATTCTCCTGGAATTCTTCCCATTTGCAAAACATCTATCTCCTTCTTTCCTTTTATGAATCCTTTACTTTGCTCTTTATTTATGCTTTGCCTTAATCAAATAGGAGATATTATATAGTATTTAAGTTGTGTGTGTGATTTATTTCACTCAAAAATATATTTTAGGGTGTATCCATTTTCCTATGAAAGTCTTGAATTTATCTTTCTTTATAGCTGAGTAGTATTCCATTATGCACTGATACTACATCTTCTGTATTGAGTTGTCTATTGATGGGCATACAGGCTGCTCCCAGGATTTAGCTATTATGAATTGTGCTACTATAAATATTGGTAGGCATCTATCCTTGTAATATGATGTATTTATGTCTTTTGGAAAGAAACCTAGAAGGGGAATAGTTGACTCAAATAGAATCACTAGTTTCAGATTTCCAAGGAATTTCCATACTGATCTCCAAAGTGGTTGTAATGGTCTACATTCCTAATAACGGGGTAGAAGGGCTCCTTTTTCACTAGCCCCAGCGATTTGTCATTCTTTGATTTCTTGATGGTGATTACCATTCTTTCTAGTGTAAGATGAATCCTTGATGAACACAGATGCAAAATTCCTCAACATGATATTGACAAATAGAATGCAACACATCATCAAAAGGATCATACATCATGGCCAAGCAGGTTTCATCCCAGAGTTGCAAGGATGGTTCAACATGTGCAAATCAGTAAATGTAATTAGATGCAGAAAAAGACTTTTGGCAAAATCTAACACCCCTTACAACTTTGAAGAAAGCAGGTGTGACAGACCTTACCTGATGAAATCTATTTGTGACAAATAGAAAATTTTTATCTAAATCTGATAAAAGCTATTTGTGACAAACCAACAGCCGACATCATATGAAATGGGGAAAATATGAAAAAAAACTTTCCCTCTAAAATCAGGAACAAGACAATGATGCTTACCGTTAACACTTCTTTTCAACATAGTCCTATAGATATTACCCACAGCAATAAGCCAAGAGAAAGAAATGAAGGGACTGCATATAGGAAAGAAGAAGAGAAATTATCATTATTTATGGATGACATAGTCCTCTACATAGAGGACCCAAAAATTTCCAGCAAAAAACTCTTTGAGTAAATAATGAGTTTCAGAAAAATAGCAGGATATGAAATCAACACCCAAACTCAGTAGATTTCATGTACACCAATAATGAGTTCAATGACAAAAATCAAAAGATTTTTATCTTTTCTTACAGTTACAAATTATTTTATTACAGAGACATGTGTTTTAATTAATTTAATTAGATTACCTAATGTGTTACATATCTCTGTGCATATTCAATAGATGGTATTTAACCAATTATTAATCTTACTCCCATTCTATAAAGTAACTCTGTGGAATTGATTTCAATGAAACATGCATAACAGTTGTAATACTATCCATAGTGTATACACATTCTACTTTATGACAAGTTAATTTATCTCACATTGTTCCACAGTTCAGTTATGGGCGAAGGAGAGAAGTGAACTTCAATAATTCATTCCGCCAAGGGAGCCCTTTTCCCACTGAAGGTGTTCCGGATATGCCCCAGGCCTTGGATTCCAATCTAATCTATAAGTGCCTTTTATTTTCAGTAAGGAGGCCTCGTGGATTTTCCATCCCTGCAGCCCCTGACTCCACAACTCAGGACATAATAGCCGTCTTGGTATGGAAAGTTACAGTCTCAGAGCACGTGATAACCTCTATCTACAGAAGAATCCACTAGAAAGCTAGTAGTTGACACTGGAGTAGAGTGACGTGCAGGACCAAGGTTAGAATTTTGCCCCAGAAGTCCACGGACGGTCCAGAGACTTCAGCAGGCATGAGAAGAGCTCACAAAAGCCTCAGTGAAAGAGTCCGAGGTGGAACTAACTAGACCATCTGCAGTATTACAGTTTGGGCAGATTCTGGAGGATTTTTTTTTTTCTTGTAGCAATCACATTCTAACTGGGTTTTTTTTTTTTTTAAGAATATCAGGAAAAGTGAGCTTGATTGTAATTTCAAAATGAATAATATGTTAACTGCAGAACACAAAATGGCCTATAAGATAATGGGCTTGTTTAGCTGTTACAGGTTCTGAGGGGGTCAGTAATCATTTCTTAACAGTGTCAGATCAGGAATGGCCCTTGAAAAACCAAATACAGGTATTTCATAGATATGTTTACCATGTAGTAGGGGACCCTCTATTTTTATGTGGGGTAATGGACAATCTCTATTTGTTTTTGTTTTGTTGGTTGGTTTGTTTTGGTGCAGGCTAACTCTGTGTATTTTGTGTCCTCAGTAAGTATGTAAAAGGCATCTTATATTTACCAGCCTTCCTTTAATGATTTCTATGTATCACCATACTTATGGGCCTCCCACATGATAATTGCTTCATTGAGTTTATGAACTGGATTTAAATTATTTCTTGGCATGCTTGTGTGCCATGGCATTCAGTGCAACTCAGTATGTTTGCCAGTGTGTTTTATAGTTACCAAAGAGGAGGATGATATTCTCTAGCTCTTTAAGGGAGATGAAATAAATCTTTTGGTAGGAATTTTTTATGGATTTAAATCATAGGTGGGCCATAACTCTGAACCTCTGGTTATTTTTGATGAGAGTGGCATGCTAAACAGCCGAGCTTTTCTATAGGCTCCTTGCGAGCCATCTACTTTTACACATATAGTCCACAGGAAACCACATGCTGCTCTTTATGCCTGAGTGACCACTCAGTGGGCTCACATATTCCAAAACTATCATTCTTTTCATTGATTACTCAGTAAAACAGTACCATCTGATACTTGTTTGAGACACACAAGCAATGGTTGCAGGATAAGTTCTGTCCCCATGATTTATGCTAAAAAATGTCACTGATGGTTTATGCTGAAATTAAGGAACAGTATTCAATCCAGTACATCTCATATCTATAGGCCCAGGAACACAAGGCAGAAGTACTTGTATGGGGGCACGCATATCATCCTATTGTGCCAAGATGCCATTTATAAATATTTTCCAATTGAAGCCAGTTAAAATTATTTTAAAAATCTTGGTGGTGCTGATCAAACACAGCATAAATTAACATAACTCAAAGTGCTTGGTTACAAACAGGTAGCCAAGACGCATCAGCTCAAAGTGTGTGCATAATGAGAGGGAGCAGGGCCACACGACAAGCCACAGCGGGACAAGAATGTCACCTGTATGGTCACTGCCTAAGAGATACTGCCCACTGTGCCAATAGCTGCGTAATGAGAGCTCAATCCTCCACCCCCAAAATGATTCAGATATGACACATCCATCACAAAAATACAAAGATATTTATTACGAAGTCACTGAGGCCTTGAGGGTACAGTAAGGTAGAAGTACAGCTTGTCCGAAAGTGGCTTACATGGAAGAAGAGAAGAATGGCTTTTGCTTCCATTGTGGTTTGGAGGTTGGGCCAGCATTGGGGGGCTGCGTGGGAGCTGGGTTTTGTGAGGTTTGAACTTCTCAACTGGCATCAAGAGAGCGCCCAAGCTTTCTCATCACCTCAGCTAGATGTGTCAAGAGGGAAATGGGGTGGATGGTGGTGTGTGAAAGGTATCTCAAACATCAAAAATGCAGTCGGATTCCCTTTATAATTACTTCATATTTTTAAATTGTCCATACAGTTTCATTGACAATTTTCGTTTCTGAATGTACGGAATTACTAGTAACTACTGACCTTAATAACATCTGCAAAATCTCTTTTGCAATGTAAAATAACGTAGTTACAGGTTATGTCATCGTAGTTATAGTCTCAAAAGGTACACAAATATAGAAGTGTGATACTTGATAATTAGTTCAATCAGAAAAATATTCACAGGCATAAAAGGGAAGGCAGGGGAAGGGGAAAAAAGAAAATGAAAATATAATATGTACAGGTACAAAACCCCCATGATGGATATGATCATTATGCATATATAAATGTACCAATAAAATTTATATATAAAAACTGCAATAAAGTATACCTTATTCCAACATAAAAATCAAGATTGAAGTTTAGATGAATTGAACAAGAAGTATCAAAATTGTCAAAAAAATCAAGGATTCTAATAACTACAATATCTGTTAGAAAGTGTTTCTTTTTTCATTTGACATATTAAAAATTTTGTATTTGATTGCTATGAATTCTACAGGTGGCATTCCTTCATTCTAAGTGTTTCCATGTAGTTTACACAAGTATCTTGACACATGTTTTTGACTCTAATACATGTGCAAAATAAAATTCTTTTTCTATTGTTTTGTTTACTTAACATGTCTGGGCTATCAAATATTTCAGTCTAAAAACAGAAAGCACTTGACAATTCATGGACATGCTTTTCATTGACAGAATACATATATGTCTGCCCCTCTTAATTCTGGTCTTCTGTGATTTCAAAAGCAGCAGAACATGGAAGAAGAGATACTATTTCAATCTTAGGCAACTCCACTCCTTGTATATAGATTCATTAATATTGAAGATATTAATCCCATATAAGAGTTTTGTTCTCCATGGAGTACCATGCCTTGAGAAAAAGAAAATAAAAAGCTAAGCTTGATGTACTGGTTATATTTCTAGAGCCAACGGTTTGCAAGAGAGCAGATTTAATACAGGGCATTTACAAGTTACAACATTCACACACACAAGGCAAATTGCAGAAAGAGTACAGAATGCCTACCTAAGCACTAGAGACCTGAAAGAGCCAATCAAAGGCCCCCAACAATGTCCCATATACATCCATGTCTTCACTAAATGGCTGAAGATATCTGTACTGGAACCAGGATAAGATGCTCACAGAGGAGATGAAGACCAGACAGAGCTCCCCTGAAGCAGACAGCAGCCATATTCAATGACAGAAGTGTTCCAAGCTCCTTCTGTGATGAGAATAACCAAGTTCCCTTTGGGAGAACCAGCCTCAGAAGAGCTTCTTGTGGGAAACAACTGGCTCCTATCTTCTGCTCCTGTTATCCTTTGTGTTGTGTCAGCAACAAGCCTCAGGTGGATCTTCTATGCCTAGAAGCATACCAACTCAGTCCAGCTGGGCTTTCCTGCTCAAATTAACCATGATAATAAGTCCACCACACTCAATATATGAACAGGTCATATGGGGAGATTACTGACCAGCACTCAAATATTTGCATCATGCAAGCTAAGACCTTATCCTGTTGCACCAGATTGTCCCCATAGTTTCCTCTGCATACTTCCAGTAACAGATTTGCTGCCAAAATAATTATTTGCTGTTGATTTCAGCCATTAGTATAAATCTCCTATTTTAATGAAACAATCAGTATTGGAAGAAAATTCAGTATTTGCCACTGGTATACTACCATAACAAAACTCTAAAATATAGGCTTTAAGCCACTTGTTTTATTTCCAGTCTCAAGCTGTTATGAATAAATCTGTATAATAGGAAGGATTTTAAAATGTCTCTCTCCACAATTTTTTCAACCAAATTCCAGGGACTACGGATATGATGAGTTTTCACACTCATGGTGACATAAGATTGTACGCAATTAAATTACTAATCAGTTGACCTTGATTTATCTCAAAGAAATATGTCTGACTTGGCCTAATATATTCCTGCAACTCTTGTAAAGTGTAAAGTTCTGTTCTATCTGGTAATGGAAAAGAAAATCAGAGACTCAAAACATTAGAAAGATTTGATACTCTCCTGCTGTTTAAAATGGGTGACATCATACACAAAGACCAACATTTTAAAAGCCTCTGAATGAAATCCCCAGATAACAAACCACAGGGAAATTGAAGAGAGTATCTTTTCAGCTGCGCACAAATGAATTCATCAACAATTCAAATGAACTTGTAATCATATTCTTCTCCATATACTCAGTAAAGTAAAACAAGACCAAACTTCAATTTCAGACCTGTGCAATGCTAAGTGGGGAACCTAGTTGAGATAACTGGACTTCTGGCCTGTAGAACTATGAGACACTGTATAAAAGTTGTTTTAAGTGCTCAATCTTTGGCAATTTCATTCACAGTAATAGAAAACTAACAGTTTGTATGTACTCGGGCATGACTTTTGGTAAGTATTTTTTTCCACTTGAATAAATACCAAGAGTAGAATTTCTAGGTCATTGTACAGACTTACGTTCATTTCCTAATACAATATTAAATGTTTCCTATGGTGATTTTGTATTAGTCAGGTTTTTGCTGCAGACCAAATACCTGACATAGACAATTTAAGGGTGAAAAATTCATTTGTCTCCGTGCTTCAAAGATTGTGGACTGTGTCCATTGTGGTATGGCACAAATATCACTGGAGAAGGGAATGGTAGGGAAAAACTGATCTCATGGCATCCGGGAAACAGAAAGAAAGCAAAAGAGTCAGATTGGAAGGGGCCAGGAACAAGATACAGTCTTTCAGGTCGCACTCTTCTGACTCCTTTAACTGGCCCCCACCTCCTCAGTTTTCATTACCTCCAAATAATGTCATCCAATTATGATCTCATCGCTAGATTAGGTCACTGATAAGCTCAGAGCCTTTATCATCTGATCATCTTTGGAAAGATTCACCTTTGAACACAGGGAAGTTGAAGGGATACTTTTGGATCTAAACTATAATAAACTATATAATTTTACGTGTTCTCTACAAATGTGAAAATGAGCTACAGTTGTTCTACTTGCTTAATGAAACTTTGAATTGTATCTTTTTAGTTTTAGCCCTTCTTGCTGGTAGGCAAAATTATCTCATCAGTCCCTAATTTAAATTTCCTTAATAATTAATGGTAACAAATATCTTTTTGTGTGGTTGTTGGCTATATATTCATTTGTAAATATATGCCAAAATATTTTGTGCCGATATAGTTGCTATTCATCTTTTTATGTTGATTTTTGGTTCTTTACATTCTTATACATTCTAGTTTAAAAAACTTCACATATGTATGCATATGAATATATAAAAATGTATGTTTATTTATATGTGAATGTGGGTATGTGTATAGTCCCCCCAGTATGTAACTTACACTTCCATTTGTTTAAATACATTTGAAAAAGCAAAAATTTACAGTTTCATGAGAATTAGTTTACTTCTTCTTTTATTTTGTGTGTTTTCTGTCTTGCTTACAAAATTTTATTACTTATGGCTCTTATTGATATCACTGGAAAAAATTTTATAACCATTTTGTAGGCATATTATTATATCCATTTTATTTCAAATGACTCCAAATCTACAAGGTGATATATTTAAACAAAATCATGCTTGAAGAATAAGATGCTCTCATTTAACATATTTAAGTGATTAGTATATTATTTAAATCAGTTATTTTCATATTTATAATTAAGCATAACCTTTTCAAAATAGAAAATTATTGCTGAGGTAATATTCTCTAAATATCATTAAAGTGAACTTCAAACACCTTGTAAAAATCACAGTTTCAGGATCACATTAGCATACCAGTAAAGGAGTAAAAGATAATTTTATTTTTACTTTTGATTCACATATTTTCTTACAAAATTTTTTTTTAAATTTTTTTACCAAGAACATGTATTGGTACATTGTGTACATAATGATCACATTCATCATGGTTATTTTGTACCTGTACATGATGTATCTTGGTTTTCCCCTCTTTTCCCCACCCCTCCCTTCTGCTCCCCCCTTCCCTATTTACAGCAGGTTTATTTATATTTTTTCATTTTTTCCCCTTTCTTTCCTTTTTCTCTTCCTAAAGAGGGCTATTTTTCTCCTTCATTTTTCCTTCCCATTCTTTCTTTCCCCACTTAAAAAGACCACATTTCATAATGAATTTAAATCCCCTCCTCCCCCTAAAAAAATCCTGATTGCTAATATGAAAGAGGGACTAAAATTGGCTGTTTGAGACTCACCTGAGTGATGTTATCATCCTAGAATTCAGGCCTGTGAGCATATATTCAAGACCACTGGATTACAGATATAAACTCCAATTGCTCTTCTCTAAAGTATTTTAACTGCCCTCGGATTCTATTATTTTTCTTTCCCTATCATGGATTGGAGAAACTTAAGAACTAGACTAACTTATTGATGCCTAAACTGTCACAGATTCCTAGATAGTTTGCCACATTTATATTTTTCTATTAATTGCTTTTCTTTGCTGCATTTTTATCTTTCCCTAATTTTCTAAATATTCTGGCTGTAACTCGTTAAATTATATGATTTCATAGTCTCTACTTTCTTAGCATATTGACTACAGGTTTAAAAATTAGTGATCATCCTAGCCTTATAATAGACAATTAAAACTGACCTACCTTCACCTTCAAATAATAATATATTATTTTGCAGAGAGTGAAGGTGACTTACTACAAAGTATTCTCAATTTTCCTTTTGTCTATTATTAAATTGTTACCCTCCATTTAACTTATTCATATGCTATAATTACCCCATATAGTCTGCTTATACTACTTTGAAATCACTTATGAACTACGTCAACTAAGAATATGAAAACAAAGGGTGTTTATTTTACTCTCATCTATTCTTCCTGTGATGTAATTTCTTCCTTAGGTAAATCTAAATACAATTTTCCTTATTTTTGAAGAACTTCTCACATTTCTTATTGAAGAAGAGACTCTTTTATTCGTTGTTTGCTGAGCATATCTTTATTTCTTCTTCATTTTGATGCCTTATTTTGTTGGTTTCAGAATTAAGTTGATGTTTTCTCTCCTTTGAACTTTTAATGTCATTTTACTCTGTGCTTCCATGATTCCTGAAGAGATGTCCAGTGGAATTCCTATCCTTCTTCTTCTATGAGTAGGTAATTCGTTTATTTGTTGTTTGTTCAATTATTCTTACTTTTGCTTTATTCAAGATTTTTCTTTGTCTTCAAGTTTCCACAGTTGAGTATGATAGTTGGAAGATGTTATTTTTGGTATTTCTGTTGCAGTTTTCTTTGAGATTATTGAATTTATAATTTGTAATTTATATTGAAAACTCCCAGCAATTACTAAATGAACAATATGTACTGCTCATTTCTTTTTTTCTTGAGGTATTTCCATTACACACAGGTAATTTTTCTTTTAGTGTATTTATGTTAACTTGGCTAAACTCTGTACTGTATTTGCAGATAAGACATTTGAAATCAGATCTAGGCTTAGAAGTTAAGAGTGAAGTCAAGGAAATTTGAGTAAAACAATTGTATGTTTCTTTTGATTTTCTTCCTAAAATGAAGAAGAAATTTCCCTTTTGTAAACCATAGCTGATGGATAGGCAGTTCATGTCAAGCCTGCTTTGACTTCTAGATTTATGATAATAAATGATCTCATGAGAGGACTGACAACTTACATCACTTAGATCAAGGATAAAAGACCTATTTCCGAAACTTGACCCTGTCCTTGCCTTAAGTGTTCACATGGCGCGTGGGAAATGTTTTCTTCTCTTAGAGGTTGTTTCTGTTGACCTCACGAAACCCAGGTAATCTGGAACTATCTGTTCCTGAAAAATCAAACGAGACCATGAGTTATCCCAATACAAAATATGGGCTGGCAGATCGTGATTGATTGCAAAAATATATATATAAAACCTCAGTAGGCCCTCAGTAGGGCCTAGAGTTGCCATTTTTTTTTTTTAACTTTCAATTGGAAATATTGACAAATGGTTTCCAGTCATGCCAGTACATATCTTAACATAGTGTTGATGACTTTATTTTAATGTGACCTGACTTTGGAATCTTTTGCATATCTCATCCCAGATAATCTCTGTGGAAAATAATATCCTTTTATAGCTATAGGAAAAATTTAATGAATGTCCAAGGACCATAGCAGACAGAAGAATCTGAGTTTTAATGTCTTGTCAGATCCTTTTAGTAACGTAGCTGATATGACTCAGAACCACCTCATTACTGGTATAAGACAATTGTAGGCGAACAACTATCACTGGGCCCCTCACCCTGGCCCATTTTTACAAGGCCAGTTCCATAATTCTGAAATTTCCACTGTTACATAGCTGTTTTCCTTTAGATGATAGTATTAATGGTATCAGTTTTTCATCCCTCACTATATAACTGTCTTTTGACAGCAGAGTCTTTGCACAGTCTTAATTTTTTTATTAGTGCACAACAATGTGATCGTCATTGCCCATATATTTATGAATGTGATATCATCAGTAGTTCACATGCTTTTTCATGTGTTCAAATGCTGTTATTTAGTTTTTTAATGTGTAAGAGTCAATGATATAAAAACTAGGTTGCTGGAAGAAGAGAAGTGCAGGCCCAATTATATCAGTTGTCTCAGGTGACAGCCAAGAATCTGAATTTTAAATGGACCCAACAACTGATGGCAAAGTTACACATACATACTTTATTTTTTTATTTTTTGTTGCGGGTGATCGAACTCAGGGCCTTGTGATTGCGAGGCAAGCACTCTAACCACTGAGCTAAATCCCCAGCCCTCACAAACATACTTAAATACATGATTAACCTGCCACTTCATGACCAAGTCCTTTTAAAACATTGGGAAAGTTTGCCATTATTCTGTTGTTTAATATTTCCACATTTATGAAACAATAAAAATAAACAAAGGGAAATTTCATTAATCTTTTAAAAATGGTTTTGTCTTTCACTCAGAAGATAAGTAGTGAGCACAAATACATGTCAGGCATTATTGGAGATATTCAATCAGAATAAAATTATATGCATAACTTTATGACAAGGATTTTTGCACAATATCTAAGAGAATGTCTATTTTATTAGAAACATGTCATTCATATAAGATTTTCATGGTTGTATCATTTGTCCGAATACATCATTTATTTAATAAAATATTAACTATTAGTCATATATTTATATATTATTTCACATATTTATAAATATTTATTATATCATTTATATATTATTTTATACATTTAATTAATGTAAATTAAAAAGAAATAAATGGGCAGAGTTGAGTATAAGAGATATAAGCTAATCCAGTGCATTAAGCCAAGTCAACCGAGAACTGAGCTAAAGCTAAAACAATTAGAAAGACCTTTCATCTCCTTAAGAAAAACACATAAAATTCAACGAGGATCTTTTCCATTTTTATATCTGTGACTCTTCAATAAATTTAAGATCGTCATGAATGATTATAGCTTTTCCAATCAAACAGTGACTACTGGTTATGATATTATTTGAACTAAAATAGTTAAAGTGCATTAGTGGAGTTCCTGACTAAAGGAAGCAAATACAAAATAAATTAATCGTAAAATAACCACGATTGAAACTAGTTTTTCTACTTTGATGCAAAATGCTGGGGTCAATGTTATATTCAATTTAATCACAAAATAGCTGACAGTACATTTATGCTCCTGTTCATTCAGGTAAGCATTTTCCAATGATATTTAGAATAAATAGAATTGTTGAGAGTTTCATTTCTTACAAAATTAGAAGATTGCAATTGGAGTTTGGTAATGAATCATTAGGAAAAAAGGTAGTATAAACTATGAACAAGTTATGATGTATTTTGCTTAAGCATTAAAATTCCCTAAGATAAATATAAACATTATGTACTGCCAAAAAATGGTTCCCCTTTCCTTCTGTATTTTATTTATAAGAGATTGAAGAAAAAGTTAATGGCATATTTCTGATAAGTTGCCTCTACTGACATTATAAATTCCACCCTCAGTCAGACGCTAATTTTATGTAGCATGAATGATTCTAGAAATTTGATGGAACTGGAATAAACTGAAGCATGTATGGAAACTAAAACACTAGTCTAAAGTCTTTGTTTTCCTAGATAAACAGAGATATTTTAAAAGATGAACGTTAATATGCTCATCTGAGACAAAACATAATGGGTAAAGATGACCTGTAATACTGTGAAAAAGAACAAGGTCAGCTGTGTGAATTAACAAGGCAGAGATTAGTGATGAACTTGGCAGGCAAATGGACTATCCGGAATCTGTAATGGTCAGAGGCAGAACTAGTGGGAACTGGTTCAAGACTGAAGGTCTTCATAACTGAATGATTGAAGCTAAATCAATTCTGAAAATGCCAATGCATCATACTGTGAAATTAATTTTCTAAAGTTATTGGATGCAAGTTTCTCTCTGCTCTGTTAATATTTAGGCACAGCTTCGAGAAAAAGAAAATCAAGAATATATTTTAAATTTAATCTTACTTAAGGGACCTAGTAATCATAATTGTAGTTGGTTAAGTCTAGCCAAAGTAAACAGAAATAATTTACATTATATTCTTCAAAAATGCTACAAAATAGCAAAAGCCTATTAATCTGTACTTGACCATATCCCATTGACAATATTTGTAAATTAGTTAATAATAAAAATCATTTAACTAAACGAATAGTAGAACACAGTATTAAATGCTCAAATGGTAATTTAGGAGGATAATAGAGTGACTTACAAGTGTATATCAAGCGTTAAGACATAGAGTGTGAGTTGTCATACTTAATAGTATCATCACCCTACATTTCTTCTGGAAGATGTAACAAGCGATAAATTTAAATGTGTTGAACTTGCAAGCTGAAATAGCTAGTAAAATTCTACTGAAGTTAAATTGGAGAACCTGAGACCAGTGTGAAAACCAGGTCTATTTAGTAAAATCAGATGGGTAAATGCTCAACTTTTTGGTCTCTTAACATTCTCACTTACATATTATATCAATTATAACATGCATAATGTGATACATGGTCACAACTATAACATCTCTAGTAAAGTGTAATTGGAAGGAACATTGTGCTTGTTTTCAATCACTTAATTTTAGGTTTTTATAACAGCCTGATTTAAATGAAACTCCTCTGCATCTGAATGACTGCAAATGGCTGGGATGTAATAATGCTACATACATTACTGTTTGATGCTGCTTTAAATGTGTGATATACTGACACAAAGGGGCCCACAATGCTTCCTGTATATTTTCTTGTCTAAGTTCTTGCCACTCTCAGTTGATGGCCTTCATACATCTTTCACTAGTAAAATAAATGTAATTAGAAGAGAACTGGTACAGGTTTTCACCACCAAATCCACACACAGCCTTCACCTGCCCATATCTGCTACTTTATCCTTTGCTAATGTGGATAAATTATTGGTGCCTTTAGCTAGAGACAACCTCTGTTCCCATGCAATAAATTTATGTTTTGTGACAGCTCAAGAGTATTGCTCTAGCAATTCTTCTTTTTATGTACCACTGTTTTTTCCCTTCACATTAAAATACGCCACAAATTATATAATTTTACCTCATTTTAAAAAAATAAGAAAGAAAATCCTGCCTTCATTTTTCATTTCTAAAGAGTCGCCATCTACCACTATACTCTTTTTTTGCTCCTTAGTAAAACTCCTTACAAGTGGTTATATTTCTAACAGGGTCAAATGTTGAATTTGTTAGTCTCTCTTCTCCAGAAAGTGATCCTACAAATTTATCAATGACTTGAAATTGTCAAATTCAATGACACTTCTAAGCCCTCATATCACTTTACTAATAAATAGCATTTGTTACAGTCACTCTTTTCCTTCTTGACAAGCATGCTTAAACTGCTTCTAGGTCAATAATTTTGCTCAATTTTCAGCTATTGTTATACATCCCCGACTTTTAAATGTTGTTATATCCCATTACTCAATTTTCTATTCTTCTTTATGGCTACGAATAGCACGATGAGTCTCAAATTTATTTCTCCAGCTGTATCTGTGTAAACTCACATATCAGTTCTTAAATCCTAAGTATTCTAGCTCCTGCTTCAGGGAAATCCCTTTGTCTTTCAGAAACTCAGTTTTCTCAGCTCATGAAAATATCTATTAGGGATTATCATAGAATAAAAATAAAATGATAAAATTGGAGCATCATAGTAAATTTGTCAGTGGGTCATCAATTAATAAATCTAGCAAATTAATAAATCCAAAGTATTATTTTAATAGTTACTAATAAAAACACTGAAACTAAACTATGTCGACAAAAATACATGGCAATGCAACATGAGGAGTTGTACCCAGGAGCTTATTTGCTGTCTTAGACAATGTGTGCATGACAGTATTCTTCATTCACTCTGTTTTGCACTATGGAACAAAGCCTAAGTGGGAAAACAGAATGAAAGTCTTGGGACTGACACTTCAGTAGCTTTATAGTGACCCTGAACAAGTCACGTAGCTTTACCATGTTTCTAGTTCCCTAACTGCTAATAAGGGACTTTTTATTAATTTATTGTTCAATATAAATATAATTAAAATTACATATTGCATGACATTATATTTAAATTAGAGGCAATTTTCTAAAATAGGCAGAGTGTGGTTTTTATCCTAAATACTGAGTTAAAATATTGGACTCAGCTGATTTTTAACTATGGCAAACTGATCCTCAATTTTCTGAGCTGCAAAATTCAGATAAGATTAGTTAAACAGCATGGGAGTGTTGAACATAATGTACAAGTAAATGCTTTGTTAACTTTAAAGTTTTTGAATATTTGTTATCATCCTATTAAGACAATTAAGCCCATACCGAGGGCCACCTATTCAGTGAAACTATGTCACAATGAAAGCAACATCTTATTTGTGAAGATTTCTTGTTAGTCAGCCTGAATTATGGGCTATAGAACTATATCATACACTCTATACAGATAGTATGACTTTTTATTGTAATAATTAAATAAGAAGAATGTATGTTAGTGTACATTATTAATAACTACTATCTGTATAACACCTTTAAGCAGACTGAATTTCTATTTCTTAGATAGTGGTCCTTTTCAAAGAGAGATCCTGGGGTATGTTTAATTTGAAAGAAGTTTATACAGATGGATTTTGAATACACACTGAGTCAAATGTTGTAAATGTATAAAGGATTAATTTTTAAGTTATAGTAAATATTTGAAAACAATATATCAAAAAATCAGAGTGTCATATCTGTATGTATATAAAGGCAGGTTTAACCACAAGAATTTCCACAAGGTATCGTTATTAATATATTCACTAGAAAAAAGACAGCAAATGTCACACATCAACCGCATTTATTAAGTAGTCTATTTAATTGCTTTGAAAGACATCAAGTAGACTGTATTTTGGCCATTCGATATTTCTATTTGACCATGATAAATAGTAATAAAAAAGCTTACAAAGGAAAACAAGTGTTGAGTAGCAGCCTCGCCCTTGGAGGAAATGACAAGGTATTTCTTTGTACCACTGATAGAAATCTCATCTTGAGGGATAAGTATTTGACAAATCTGTAGAAGAAATTATTGCTTTAATACTTATATCTCTATTTCTCTGTGTCTAGTTTAATGAATCATTTAACATGCTTGTAATTCCTGCGGTAATATTAGAAATCTGTTTCATAATTATGCCTCAATTCTTACATGGCTTTTAAATTCTAAGCCATTATATTACAAATCTACTAAGGTTATAATTTGAATGTTAACTCCTTGTTTTCTAAAATTGACTAATGCCAAATGTATATTTAGCAGCATAATATAATAAAATATTTTTCATTTTGTCAAAGTATAAAATTGTCAACAATTGATTCCTTTGCTATTTAAATAAAATAATGACACACATACCAATTAACTCTAGAAATTCAGAATTGCTTCTGAAAGCAAACCCTTCTCTAAAACACATTTAATTAAATAGCGACATTTCTGGATTGCCTTCAGATTTCATATGTACTTTGTCAAGCTGACATACCTGAGTTGTCATTGTCTCCTTGACCCAGAAGCCCATTAAAAGGCAGTCTTGATTGTAATGATACTATCCACATTTCATAGTTGCCCTTTGGAAGACATGAGTCAATTAAAGACATCTCACTCCAATAAGAAATGCTGAGATTTTCTGCAGTATTGGACATAGTTTTAGAAAAAATATAAAAAGACAGTATTCCAGGCCATCTCATATTGTTACAATTTAAAAAAAAATTATAAATGTGTTACCTACAAAATACTGTTACACATTGCACTATTCAAAAATTTTATTTAGTCCTTCTACAAAGACCAACTTCATACAATGCTTCAATGTTTGCCTCAGAAGTTAAAAATGTTTACTTTAGAAGGTCTGCTTTAATACCAGACTTTGATGATATTCAACAGCGATGAGTACATCCAAATCTATAGTGAACACCGTCACATAACCTGCTTATAAATATTTACACATATTTCTCTATATTTCATAAGGAAATAAAAATCTGAATTAATTATGCTATAAAAGTGGTAAAATATGGTGCATAAAGCCAGAAGGCAAGTACTGATTCTTTAGGGAATCAAGAGTCAGAGACTTTCTTTAATTGGCCAAGATATCTACTAATAGACCCATAAAAGAAAGCCCAGCATTTTGTTTTTCTTGGTATTAGGATATTTTGGTTTATGTTTTATGGGTGATAAAGCTTCCTCATGAATCATTCATATTTTGAATTATGAAATTTTTTTATTAAGAAGTAGAAGTTCTGAGTGTAGAGATGAAAGGAAGGAAAGGGAATAGTATCATGAAATCTTTTTCTTCTTTAATTATTGTCGCCCCCATCTCTCATTCAAAATATATTGGAATTTCAATTCTTGGAAATGTTTTCATCTATTACATACTAGTTTAAAGATGCAGTTAACCTACATAAGCTTAAATTTTCATTTGGAAATCAATACTGAGAGCCAGTTAACATTTTTGCAATTTAAGTCTTCCAAAGGAAGAAACAGAATTTTCAGCTTCTAAAGAGAGAGGCTCAGGGCAAGGCGAAGGTTGGCATGGCTAAACAAGCGAAGAGGCAAGTATCCTAGCAAGATCTCTATTTGACTGTTCTAAATAAAAGAACAGTTTCACCTGGAAGTTTGTTGTTTACAAAACTGTCCATCGAGTTCCTTTAGGAGGATGTAGCAGTGCTGAAGCTAGCCCAGAACTGGGACTTCTTGGGAGAAACATTATGTGTCAGGGAAGATTCCTTTCCCATTTTAAGAGCACACTGCACGAGGGTCAAGAGTTACACCTTCTCTAAAAACTTAATGCTTCACTTGAGTTGGATGCAGTCAGAGGTGCAGCAGTACTGCCTGTGTTATAGATAAAAAGTGAAAGGAAAAGTAACAGTGCGAGGAAAAGCAAAAGGACAAAACATTCTCACGACATCAGACTTTAAGAATCCTGTGGTGATAATATATAGATGTGGGCATGGCAAGAAAAGCAACTTAGGGAAAGGCCATATTTAAGACCCATAAAAGAAAGCCCAGCATTTTGTTAGGAAAAATTTTGGAAATTCTGGATAATTTAAAACTGAGAATGGGAATGAATTGTGCACAATCACCCCAGCATTTAAATGGTCAATAGGATTGAATGAGAGATTAATTGGACAAATGGTATTTTAAATGTTTTCCTATAGTAATAAACTCCCTGCTTTCTTAAAAACCAATATATTACAATTAAATAGGTTCACATGCACTAGATATACTTGCAGAATATGTATATTATATGCCGCATTATATAAAGTCAAGTGGTCCAGTTCATTTTATTAACTCAACTTGCTTTAGCATGTTTATGAAGGTACAGAAGGAAACACTGGGTGTGCTATTAGATTCGATTTTTTCTTACTGGTTATTCAGAGCTTGTGAATTGAGAATTGTATTCCCATCGTGTACATATGATTTCCTCTCATCCTTGAAGAGCCAAGTGGACATGCTATTTTTACCCTGTGAAATGTAATTGTTTTCATTATGTGCACCTTCTCTTGGGTTCTCACTGATTCATAGATTTTATTATCAATTATACTACAACAAAAAAGTATCTAGAGAATTGTCCTGAGGGTTTTCTAATAAGGTAGTGTAGCTGTTTGTCAAACAGATTTTAGCAATAAGTTTAAAAATTAAATAATCAGATTTAAACAAGAAGAAAACACTTTAAATAGCTCATTAACTCTGATTACAGCAATATACCTTATTATTTTAATCCTGATTTGACTGTCCTTTTCAATTAATTAAATACACATATATAAATTATGTAATTAAAAAGGTTAAACTGTATCATGTAATGTTGAAATGAATATACTGTAGGATAAACCAGGTGTTTATATTTTATGTAATATAAAATTAGAAATTGATACTTCCTTAGATTTTAATTGATTTCTTTTTAATTCAACTAGTCTCAGAGTAGAACAAAACTGACTGCAATTTTTATATTCACAGTGAAAGATCAGCTTGTATCTGTTATTAGTTCCAGTTTTGCCTTTCTATGTTAAATAGCATAAATGACATGCGTTTATGCTATCCACTGGTTCCAAAGCTCAAATTAGACCAAATATGACATTTCAGATAAACTATAATTGATGTACAGAGATTAACGAGAATACAAATAAATTGTGTAATTTAATATTTTATTATCAAGGACAGTATATTTTCTGAATCATTTTAAAAATCAAAAGTCATATAAGCTGAAAATGTCTCTTTTGTATAAGACCTTATAAATCTTCATCTAATCTTTGTATGTACATGTATACTTAGTTCTCTGTGTCTATTAGCTCCTCTTCCATGGATTAAATTAAACATGAATGGAAAATATTTTTAAACACAGATGTGCATGTACTGAAAATGTACAGACTTTTTTGTTATCTCTTAAACAATATAGTATGATGACGATTTAGACAGCACCTAAAATGTATTAGGCATTACAAGCAATCTGCAAATGACTACAGAATACAGGAGGTCACATGAAAATACTATGCAATTTTATATCAGAATCTTCATCATCAGTGGATTTTGGTATCTGCAGGAGTCCTAGAACCAGTCCTCTGCAGATACTAGGGGTCAGTTGTAGAGGATAAGAAGAGATGTCCCAATTTAAGCAAGCAGTAGGCAGAAAACACAAAGGTCAAATTATGTCCTCTGTCTTGTTACTTACAGACCTCTATCAATTGGATGATATCCACCCATAATGGTAGGGGAACCTTCTTTACTGAGTTCAGAAATGCAAATGCTAATGTCTTCTAGAAACCTTCTCACAAACAGGTATATTGAGAAATGATGTTCTATTGGGTTACCACATGGCCAGTAAGGTTGACACAACAATGAACAGTCCCAAGGCCATAGTTTTGTGCCTGAATACTAGTGCGTTTAAAAATATAAACAGCTGTGCCATAAATCGGCAGCTGAATGGTAGCCTGGGCAGTTGGCTAGTGCCGGTAATGGGCATGAAAGTAAGAGAAAGGTTTTGGGAACACACTGGCTACCGATGTACAATTGAGGAATTCCTCTAAGGAAAAAAACATGTTGTAGCACGTATCACAAGCTAAAATAAGGCCCTAAAACGATGTGATCACAGCATTGTACATTTATTTTGTATATCACATTATAGTTTTGCATAAAAACATATGCTGGCTCATGAGTTTGTGACCTGAATGAACATGGACTGCCAGACTGCAGAGAGTTTACTTTTGGTTTAATGTTTTGCTATTTCCATTTTGCAATTTTTAGCATTTAAATAACTGTCTCCGTTTCAGTTTTCACTGAGCCCCCCAAAATTTTGGAGCCAGTCTTGTTATTAAGTTAGGCTTACCTAGTTACATTTTCCCCTACCTTTGGCACACCCTTGGAAGTGTGGACAGAAAGATGGTCACTGTAAAAGAACCTGAGATAGTTTTCTCTCAGCATATATCTTTTTGTTTGTTTGGAAGTAAATTGATTTAGTACATTATGATAATTTTCTCATGATAGTAAGGAAAGTACTTTCTTAAGACATCATGGCTAAAAACAAAACAAAACAAAACAAAAAAACAAAAACAAAAAAAACCCCAAAGACATCATGGCTCCTCTGAATAGAGAAAATGAGAATTATAAAGTATATCTAAGTCTTGTGTTAAAATAATTTAAAGTAATGATATTAAACCTAAAGTTTCAACTGAACTTCATTTAAAATCATATTGTACTGATATTCTAAAAGTGTTTGTATTACAATTTTTTGAGGAAAAGCTTGTTTAAAATTCCACTGAACAGGGGTTGGGGATTTAGCTTAGTGGTAAAGTGCTTGCCTAGCAAGTGCTAGGCCCTGAGTTTGATCCTCAGCATCCCCCAGCCCCCCAGAGATTTCCATTGAAGAGCAATTCATTAGCCAGTTTAAATTCATTAAAGAACACTTTGGATACCAAATAATGACTAGTTAGAATTATGTATAATTCAGATACCTGGAAAAAGTGTATAATTTATTTGCTTCTTAAATTTTCATTAGTTTTACTATTAGTAGTAATAACAGAAGTAGGTAGTAGTAGTAACAATACTGGGGACTGAATCCGGTTACATTCCTACCTCTGTTTATTTATTTATTTATTTATTTATTTATTTATTTATTTATTATTTTTGTTTTAAAACAGGGTATCCCTAAATTGCCCAGGCTGGTCTTGAACTGCTTCAGTCTCTCAGAGTGCATCTTACCTTACTTTAAATATTATTGAAACATAGGAAACTATGCATGTAATTAGGGATCAAATACATGCACCATTTCAACATATTTATAGGTTTTAAAAGTATAAGATAGGGCTGGGGATTTAGCTCAGTGATTAGAGTGCTTGCCTTGCAAGCACAAGGGCCTGAGTTCGATTCCCGGCACCACAAAAAAAAAAAAAGTATAAGATAACTTTTCTTGATCACAAACTTGATTTGTCTAATTTAAGGTATAAATACTGCAATACATATTAAACCTCTTAGGAATTATTTTTGCTATATTGGAGGACCTAGATTTTTTTTCTCCTATTTGCAAAAGTTTTAATAACCTACCAGAGTACAATGTGTTCATTAAAATTTACAAATCACAAGTGTATATTACATGGTAATAGACTTTCACAAAAGGAACACAGCAGAAAGAAGGATTTCTGTGGTGGTTCCTAAAACAAAATTGTGCATGCTTCCAGTCCTTCACGTTCAGCAAAGGAAAACCTCTCTTCCAACTTCAGATAATGTGGAGCTGTGTTCCTGCTTTGACACATATAATCTAGCAAATTGTATCAGATATTGTGACTGGATTCCTTTGCTCAATATTATGTGTGTGATAGTCATGTTGTCATGGGTGGCAATAATCTATTCTATTTTAATTGGTCAAAAGCATTCCCTTAAATAAATGTAAAACTTTGTCATGCATAATATTATATATGGATAAGTTAACTTTTCCATTTAAGACTAGAAGAAATGAAAAGTGTCTCATGTAGATGTTTATTACAATAACTTTATTTTCATACGAGTTTCTTTCTTGAAGACAAGAATTGTCGTAACAACATACACAGTAGTTTACATTTATAACATGTTTTCTAGATTTGTCATTAGTATATCCTAAATTATCTATTTCTGTAATGAGAATTTTTAGAACTTTCCACAGTCTGATATGCTTACTATGAGCTGAACATCACCTCTTATGGGTTTCTAGCACTATTTCTTGATGGATTTCAATACATTTTGATGGAAATATTGGCACAAATAGTACCCTGATCTGGACATTTGTTTCAAGTATTTTTAATCTGATCTATTTAAGCATAGGTCTTTTCTTATATACAAAACTACTATCCCCAGTGTTTTGACATAGCTCTCTGTGATTTTACAATAATTAAAACATTGACGATTATTTACAAATGTCAATATTTCCTTGAGAGAACCCAAATGTGTTTAGTGTATTCAATAACATATGAAATTATATTTTAAATTTTTCTTTTACTAATCTTTTCATAAATAAGAAATATAATGAAAAATAATTTTATTTCTTGATAATCATCATTTCTCAAGCTAAAATTTCATATTCTTTTTATTGTATGTCAAAAAATTTCATGATAAAAATAAATCAGTCTTTCCCAAGTTTCCCCACTTAATGTGCTCTCTGATGTGGGCTTTCATTCACTGATTAGTTTGATTAGGCCATACATCTATTACTTTACATGTATTTAGGAAATAATTTCTGAGATCATAGTCTGTGATAATACTCATTCTAGATACTAGAGATGCAGAAATTATCTAAAGATTTTTTTATTCATTAATGTAATTAATATTTATCAAATGTGTAAAATTGTATCAGCTGGGCATAGTTGTGTACATGAGTGGCTCTCAGCACTCAGGAGGCTGAGGCAGGAGGATCACCATGAGTTCCAGGCCAGTCTGGAATATAGATTGAGACTTTGTCTTATAAAAACCTAAAACTAAAAAAATTAAAATAAAATTTTATTAGGCTATATTGGTGATACTTCAAAAAACCAATAGAAGATATACAAATGACTAGATCTTCAGTATAAGGATTTAACTTCATTCAATGGTGGGTTTTGGTTAAGAAGACTATACCAGGATATGTTTCTTTGTTGTTGTTGGTATTTTGTTTTGCTTTATTTTGTCATTGTTTTCTGGTGTGGGACACGTGAACAGAGTAGAAACTGGATTTACATTTGGGGAGTCAGGAAACGGGAATGTGCAAGGCTGTTCTGAAAAGCAAAAGGCCAAGTTAGAACCTGCCAATGTGTCATCCCTTCCAAGGCTCCAACTATAAAGATCAAAATTCCTTGCAGGAAAAGCTGAATTCTTACATAACGCCTAGCCCAGGACCTGGAGAAACTTATACCAGTTCTCTGGTAGGAGTTTTGGGAGCTGTGGGTCCTGCTCCTCTCCTGTTCCAGCTGGCAGAGGTGTCTATGACCCGTCTTTACCTTTGTTCTTGATAGGTTTTCAGTGTGTTCAGAAATGGATGCAGCCTCTCTCCGATTCCTAAACCATAAATAAAATATCTCTTGTAGCCTGCACTAACTCAAAAGCAAGGAAGAAAGGGTTTCCAACTCAGTCAGCTTAGTTTAGGTGACATAACAAATTTCACCTCATTTATTTTTTAAAATTCACCAACAGAAAGAAGTATGGTAACAATGTTCAAAAAGAAAGATGTGGTATCCACCTTTATGGAATTTAGTATTATTTGGTCCCTTTTTCAAGGAGAAAAAAATACTTCATATTTTTAAAGAAAACAATGGCTCCCAGATAGACCAATCTCCGTGGTTGTGCCATAGATTAATGTCTTTAATAATAAACTACGGTTAGCTCACTTCTCACAGATTCATCTACTCAAATCTCTTGGATAAATTCCAAAATTTTGCTAGGGTGTTATATCTTAGTAGATTCAATTATAAGATTATGGTTCTGTTATTCTGATGATGCTCTTCTTAATTGGTTTCTCTAATATTATTTCATAAATTGCCTATTGTTCTCATCTTCCTGGCTCCCCTTTCTGGTTTTACACCATTGCTATACCGATTATAAACACAGTTATTATTCGTGTTGTTTATGGCGGTAAAATTTTGTAAGAAGTTTAGAGGTATGCTTTCAGTCAGTCACAGACATTAGAAATCTTAAATTTGTTTTGTTTTGAAACTTACTTTTAGCACAGTGCAAAATTAATCTTTGATGACAAAACCAAGGATTCTTGACTTTTCTGATAGTATGCTTGTCAGGGAATAAACAGAATCAGGATCAGGGTACAGGATTATTACCTTAAGATTTTTTTATGTGATATTTCTGCAGAGATTATGCTTGCATTTTAATTTACATTGGTTCTTGAAATGGTTTCAGAAATAACTCGTTGAATGATTATTTTTTCAGTTGGCTTTGAGAAGCATAACATTGCGAGAAATGCTGATAAGTAGTAAAATGATCACTTTCTGCATTAACGTATTAAAATTGACTTTGCTATTCTACAAAAGATAAACTATGTGTGTGTTACTGAATACATAAACAAGTACAATTGTTTTCACATGTATGTATACAAATATATCATATCTTACAAACAATGGAGGGATTTAGTAATTGAATTTGCTTAACTCAAAACTTTCAAATCTTTCTTATTTGGAGTGATTTTTCAGCTGAATAGTTCATATTTATAATGACATAAAGATAATTTATATTGGTTTCAAGTAAGAGACTACACATGATGAGAAAAGACCTGTGTAAATTGGTTGAAAAATATTATTTTCCCATTGATTTAAGGAAGATAACCTGCCAGTTATATACTGTAGTCACTCTCTAATTTATTAAGACATTTATAAAAAAGAGCAGGTTAATTATTAAGTCTATAAAAATATACATTCTTTATAATTTTGTATGCATAAGTATCCTTAACTTGTTCCAGTTTTTCCTTTATGCCATAACTCTTATTACCTTCTTCACATAATTATATGTTTTTCTTCTTTTTCTACTTCAACAATATAATGTAAACTTATCAAAGACAGGGATATTTTGGTGTTTTGTTCCTTGTGGAATCCAATAATTAGAAAAATTCCCAGTACTCAAAAGTATTTATTTAATAATTAAAGTCTGTGTGTGTAAAGCTGCTTTAGTTCAATTTTGATGTGTATGTGCTCCAAAAATACTTAATCTAAAGCAGAACTAACCACGTGCCTTGTATCAATGTGATCAATAGCTCATAAAGCTCTAAATCAGAAATACTTCAGAATGCCAGTCAGACACATTACTATGGAAAGCAGAGAAATATTGTTCCTTCTCAATTTTTAGTAGATAGTCAAAATTATCTGTATTAGGCACCTTTCCAGAGTCAACGGTTTGTAAAAGAGCAGATTTAATACAGGATACTTATATGTTACAATATTCACCCACAAGCCAAATGCAGAAGGAGTGCTGAATGTCTGTCTAGGCACTGGAGACCCAAAAGATCCAGTCAAGGGCTGGGAGCCCACAGCACTGTCCCATGTACTTCCGTGTCTGCAAGTTATGGCTGAAGAAATCTATACTGGAACCAGGATGAGACACTCACAGCAGAGATGAAGACCAGAGCTCCCCCGAAGCAACAGTAGCCACCCTTGAAGACAGGAAGGTCCTGAGCTCCTTCCCTGAGGAGAACAGCTGAGTTCCTTTCAGGAGAACCAGCCGCAGCAGAACTTCTCCTGGGAAACAGCCCGATACTATCTTCTGCTCCTATTCTCCTTTATGCTGTGTGGGCAGCAATCCTCAGGTGGATCCTCTACGCCCAGAACCACAACAACTCAGTCCAGCTGGGCGTTCTGGCTCAAATTGAGCACATTAGTAAGGCCACCACATTATCTAAATATTTAGACTGACTCACCAGCATGAAAGTTAAAGAACACAATCAACCTATGATTTTTTTTAAGAAAGAAATTTAGTAGATTGAGAGAAAAAGAGAGAGAAGAGAAAAAAATTAATAGCTTCAATTAATGCATTTGCAGTTTCAGGAATATAGTTGGCTCTTACAGTAAGACCAAAAAAATAAGGAAAAAAATTGAAGAGCTCTTAAATTACTAAATTTTAAAAGAACAAAATATCTGCAATATAAGTCGAGGAGTCTTTATATTTGTAAAGGCAAAAAATGAATTTTGAAAAAACAAGATAAAAAAGTTAAACATGAATAAGGAAATATAATGCCAACTATTAACGTGTCCCACAGAGTAAGATACAATGAAATCAGTGTGATATTATCAAGTAAGCGAAATTATTAGCACAAAGCTCTTATATCAAGTGCCAAATATTTATGTATCTGGCAGGCCTCACATAATTTACTTTGAGTTTTCTTCTGGTAGATAACTAATTTTTTTATATTTTTATGTAGGCCTTATTTTGATATGGTGATTTTTTTTTTTTTAGAAAAATGTTCAGTTAGAATAGCTCACAAATGAATAAATAAGTTTGAGTTAAGCTTTAGAAGGGAATTGGGTCGGAAAGAATAGAATAAATCTGAATTAAATTGGAAAGCAAAATGTTACGTGTGGAGATTAATTAAAGTGTAAGCTAAAAGGAAAACAAATAGTCATAATTTTTATGAATTTCTGGATTGAGTGACCAGAGATAGGAGTGACTTGAGATAAGAGACTTGAATTTGAATAGGTTAAAAGATTTAGTTTTGAATAATGCAGTTGGTATGATAAAAATACAGTTAAGTGTCTAAATTTTAAAAAGTTTACAGTAAGAAACACAGTTACTAACCTTTCTCAAAATACTCCTCCTCCCTTCAAACACACTTGTCCCACAATTTTTGCCATTTTCTGAAGCGATTCTGAAAGTCCTCATTTGTGAGTGTCTTTGTTGCCTTGTTACAGCTGCCTCTACATCCTGATCAATTCAAAATGTCTCCCCTCCATGGTCGTTTGGAATTTGGGGAAGAGCTAGAAATCACATGGTGCCAGATCAAGTGAATAAGGTAAATGAGAGCACACTGTAATGTTTTTACAAACCTGCCTTTCCACTGGATGGCATTTAGCAGCAGCATTTGCCAATATTTTTTTAAATCATACTTCATAAAAACACAAAAGAGGATATCAGGGTCAAAAAAGTTAAGGACATCATTTTGGAAGCAGAGAGGAGTGTTTTGAGGGGGATTCAGAGCAATGGGTCTTTTAATTGTAATGCATTTTTAAATTTAGACCTCCACCCTATTTTTTTGATTAGCTCTTACATAAAATTGAATATAGAATATTGATGGTGTTATTGAGCAAAATTTAAGATTTTAAGAATTTTGACATGATTGGAGGTGCGAAGCAAGAATCTCTCTAGTGTAATATATATGAGAAATTGAGGGATTTAAGAGAAAATATGTTTAGTGGTTGCATCTGTGTGTTGCTGTTTATATGCCAACAATTTGCATCATTCTTGAAATAGAAGAATGAATTAACAGTTGGTTAGGAACCACAGAACTGGAAACTGAATTTATGTCTCATTAACACTATAGATGATGAGTTTCCAATTACATGACTATCTTAGATTAATCTCCTGAAAGAATAGTTATACGAATTTCATTGCTTGTGTAGTTTTCTGTCAAAAAGAGCTCTATGTTTGAGGGGGCAAGACAAAGAATGAAACATGGGACAACTAAGAAGAGGCCGATATATACAACCAATAGAGCTGTTAAAAGTTAAATAAATATGTACAAGTTATTATTGCAAATCTTATTGAAAGTTTTACAGGTAAATTAGACAATATTCTTTCTGTTTTATTTCCTATTACTTGTTCTTTGTGTATTAAATATTTATTTTTAGTATCTCTGGTGCTCTATTATTTTAATAGGTAAAAGAAATTAGCAGGAGCTGAAGAACAGACAAAGTGGCATCCTGAAAGAAAAAAAGCAAGCCTAAAACTATGAATTTGTCAATTAATAAAATAATATTTAAAAAAGAAATATATGACTACAAAATGCTTAAATAAGACAGTTTCTATAATTCTTTGCCAAATAGCTGTAGATAACTGATTTGCTCACATATTTGCCATAATAAAGAAGAAAGAAAAGAAGTAATGTGAAAGTTGTATTAGGTTGTGTGATATGATGGATGGCATGAGAATCCAGTCTCATCTCCGAAAGAACCTCAGACTAAATAATAGTGTTATCTTGTTTTTCCTGTCATCATCCATATTTTACTGGACTCCTGTTAAAATCTATGGGGATCTTATGTTAGACTTTATTTCACATATCCTTTTCTTGAGGCCAAATAGTATGCTTTTTCAGTGGCTCAAATAAGTCACCGAATGGCAAGTAGAGAGAGGTTCAACCCAAAGAATGATTACATTCCATCCTCAAAGTTTGGCGTGTATTATTCCTTCTTCCTAGAGCACAAAGCCTTCATATCTTTAGCACAAGTGACTTCCTGACATTGAGGAGTATATTAAAAAATATAGACCTCCACAAAAATATTTTGATTACTCCTCAATTTGGTTTCTTCAAGAGAATTAAGACCTCTTTCCCCAAGACATCCATTGTACCCACTCAAATTCTTTTCTCTGTATGTAGAGCATAACTAATGCTGAACCCTCTTGGGAGTACATGAAAAATTTGCTAACATAATGTCTTCTGTCTGTGGTTCTGATGCGCATTACGCTTTGGGGCAGGACTTCTTCTGGCCCCTTTTCCCCTCATACAGGTGAGAATACATTTTCGATTCCATTAATTTTCTTCAATGTACTTATGAATACCCAAATTTATCTTATTATTTTGTGTACATGCTCATTTTCTGGTCAAACCCAAGGTAAACTTCAGAAATTACAAATGAGATGTGTTTTATTTAATGCTAAAACCCAGTGGCACCATGTAGGTACATCACACAGTATGTATTAATTGACTAATTCATAAATACTAATCAATAATTTCTCTATTTGATTATCAATGTGATCATTTAAAATTTCAAGCTTTCAGACAGGTAATTCTACATAAGTACTATCATTTCTTCCTTAAAAATGACATACAGAGTTTAGTAAATTAACTTAAATTTACTGCTTTAATTATGAGCAATTGTGAAAAATTTTCTTGTTAAAATTGGCCTGTATTGCAGACTATTATTTCACCAATTTCTTTCATCATTTAATTTCTTACATTATAATATTGTCATATATGCCTTTTGGCATGACAGCAGGGAAATGTAAAACTGATGACTATCATTTGAATATCCTCTACAAGATGAAACTAATGTTCTAGAGATGCAATATTGTTGTTGTCATCGGTATTACATTATTGTTAAAATAATTCATTACAGTAACAAATATAAACGAGACACTGTTCATCTTTTCTCTTCTGGAATTACCCAGTTATTCAAACAAATAATAAGAACCCAAATTCATGCAAATGTATCCAAAAGCAGGTCTGTGAGGATATGTATATGTGTGTGTGTTTGTGAGTGTGAGTGTGTGTACACACTTAGCACTTGAAACATTAAAAATATATTATTATTATTTTATTTGGCTCTTTTTCTAATAGGGAAATAAAAATTTGTATGAATTTTGCTTTAGAAGCCTGCCATTTTTAGGTTAAACTTTATATTGTTTATTTTTGTTACATAGCAACCTGTCTCATACTCTAGCTTTAACGCCACAACTGTTTGGTTTATAGGTCATATCCAGGTCCACTGATTTCCATAGGGTCTGCCAGGATTTGACAAAGAGATTTTGCCTTCAGTTCCAGAGCTCTAATAACCCACACTGCAGGTGTGTCTGTTGGTAGGTTGGGATGGCTCTATTACACTTGCCTCTCATTCTCTCTCTCTTTATTTTTTCCTTTGGTTCCAGGATCGAACTAAGGGCCTTGCACTTGCTAGGCAAGCACTCTAACCACTGAGCTAAATCCCCAGCCAAAATTGGACACCAGTTGAGTATGGCAAACTCTTTGAAGGGCTGATAATTCAAAGATGAATGAAATGGTCTGAAGGAGTTTATGGTATAACAACACAATATATTTACACACAAAACTAATCAAAGAATTGGTACATGGACCTAAGTAGACTAGATACAATTACACTTTTGTAAAAAGTAAGCTGCTGATGATTTATACGTCATATAATTTATGTGAATATTGAGTATTTTTGTGCTCCCCCCCAAAATACAGTGTTTTAGAGACTTATTTTTCTCACCTAAAATATTTTGTAAATTAGCTTTGTCATGAAATTGAAGAACATTCTGTCATGATTGCCCTTTCTGCTGGTAGTAGTTAAATTGATTTGTGGTTTCAATAACAAAGACAGTACATATCTTCCTAAAATTGCATATATTTGTTTCCAAATAAAATTATAAGGAGTGAATCCTCAAGTTCCAGAAATGAAATGGTTAATAAAATGTATTCTACCCCGAGGGTCATATATGTAAGAATAAATGAGAATTATTCCAAAAAAAGGCTTTCCCTATGGACCTGACACAATTTTGGAGGGTTAGATTTTACTCTGAAAGCATGCAAGTGAAGAGTTTTAACAGGACCCATTTCTACTACACAGCATGAATGAACTAATGTTTTGGGTAGGGAACACAAAGAGAATTGAAAATAAAATATATTTTATTCGAAAGGCTGCATTATAAGGCAAAGTAGTAGAAATAATATGCAAAATATTGCTATATATTTGTAGAAGAAAATCTGGAGTCACTGTAATGAGACAAAACCATGTGTATCATTCATTTATAATGGACAGGAAAAAAAGCAAAGCTTTAAAGAAAGAGCCAATTTATTTATATCTCATAGATAAACCAAAAGAATCTGGGCTTCTTCAGTACAGAGTCACTTGATCTCCAGAGGTTTTACCTCATTTTCAAAGAGGAGATTCCATACTTTATTCTTAATTAGCTCAAAAAGATTGTGAATAATAATGAAGGATGTGATATCAAATCTAGAAACAGCCCTCCTCGATATTCGGGGGCCAACTAAATCTATGAACGTATGTGTGAAATGTAATAACCTGTATATTTCTGTAGTGGATTGATTGCGGCCAACTTGAGCGCTGAGTCAGCGCAGTCCTAGGTGTAGAAGATCCACCTGAGGGTTGTCGACACCGCGTAAAGGAGAATGGGAGCAGAAGATGGCAGGTGGCTG